>WSTY01001527.1:0-10179 GCA_019633465.1 Tulasnella sp. 417
TGCATGCCGTCGCAACCGAGCGTGTCTTGTCGCGTTCGAGCGACGTGGTGACTTTGGTTCACACCATTTCAAACGTCCTAACCATCGGAGAGCCCCATATCAAAATTATCACGACCAACAACGAGCTTTGCAAACACCTGGTGTACCTCTGCAGAATGTCGTACAGCCAAGCTATCCAATTACTCGGTCGAGACCAAGCGAGCTTGGCGAGCGCTATTACTTGGCGTTATCGGGCGGCAGTAGGGCACGCCTACCTATCCTCTACCAATCCAGTTATTTCATTGGTTACCAGTGACTTCTTCCTCCAAGACTCGTTCCAGGACGAGGAGGAACCGGGTTTACTGCTTCCGTCGGAATTCATACAAAACCCTTCCACGACTTTCGTCGATGGATGCCTAGGCTACTTGCTATGCATTGCAGCGAACAACGAACGATACTCAAAGGTCCTTGATCAGGTCCTCCAGCTTGACTTCGAGGGACTCCTTGTTCCGAATTGGCGGCGAATATGCATGATCATCATCTCAGTCAACGTTTCGCGTCGGTGGAGCATACCCTACGAGACAAGCGAGTGGTTGCTATGTATATTCCAGCTGACCTACGTTGGGTGAGTTTGCTTGGTTGCGCCTATGAGGAGCTCTTACCTAACACGCCTCGCACAGGGAACCTCGCCCAGCCATTGAATGCCTGGGTTGGGCGATGTCCCTTTTCAAACAAGCCGAGGATGAGGAGAAAACAACCATGGGGAGATATCTTACGGGGATTTTCAAGGTTGCAATAGAGACCGCCACGTCTACTACCAGTGGCAGTGATCATCCGAGCGTCGAGTTGGATTTGGTAGCAAAGCTTTTGCACCTCTCAGAAGACTTTGCGCGTACACCAGGTTGCCCCCACGATTATCTCACCGCGAGAAGGGACTTGCGAAGAGATTTAATTGCCAGCCTGCATTCCGGATTACAAGCAAGCGCCATCTCTGGCAGGAAATTGTCAGTTTTTGTCGGTGATCTTTTTATTTGAGTATTAAAAATACCTAATTGGAATCTATAGGGCCTTGCAGGATACGATTGACGCCCTAATTGACCTGTTGGCTGATCTGGCGGCAGTCGGCGGGCAGCTACACGGTGCCACACTCGAGGATGATATCGACTTGGCGTTCTTGTTGATGCCTCTCTTGAAATCCTTGGATAAAATCTCCTCAAAATATCAACTAGCTGAAAGGGAAAATCTTCCTTGGCACGTCAACGTCTTTGATGTTCTTGCTGGGTGCGGATCTGGGCTTCCAGTCTCCAGTCTTAATCAACAATTCCAGCACTTCACCTCTAGGGTAAGCAGAGCATCTAGACACATAAACGTGAGTATCCTCAGCTTTAATTGGCGCTACTCCTTGTTAATACAATTTTGGCATCGCGGCATACAGAGGCGCCAACGAGATCCCGATCTCCAATGGTGTCACCGGCAGGAGGAGGTACTTTTTGGCGATGGGTATGATTCCTTTTCAGGAGGGTCACCTTATTCTGGACTGTATGGCGGCCGTCCATTGCGTAATTACGGATTCTGGACCGCACGGCGGTCTATTCCGTAATTACGGATGCCGGAACTGACGGATGGGGATGATACACGCTGGCCCCGAGTTGCAGAGCCTAACTTTGGACTTGTTACCCTACAAATTAAAAGATGTAGATAGAGGCAAAGGGCGCTAGTCACGGGGAGACCATTCTGCCTTTCCAAAAGTTGCTTTGACCGAGAGTAGAGCCGATCTCGAGTTCACCGTTAAATCATGCTTAAGTGGGTAGCCGGCATTCAGCCGTTTGGTATTGTATTTGAAAGCTCCCTATGGTAAGCATTGGAATGAGGAATATACATAGGTGATACTGTAAATGAATAATGACAAAGATATAATGTCATTTGTCTGCAATACCTTGACGGACACCTTAATACTCGAGTACTCTTTCTGCGCACAAGGTGAGCAGCCGGGACAGTTCTTTCAGCTCACAGATTGTATCCGAAGAAGTTTATATTTCACTAACGCACTATCACGTACATCGTATATTCGAAACTCTCCAGGCAACCAAACGACTTGGGCCTCGGCATAGCGATACATTAATACTCCAGCGTCTCCTCGCTAGGTCCCTCCAGACCTTGATCGAAGCCTAGCGCATGTTTCTGCGATATTTGCATATTTTCTAGTAACCGAGAACGATGTGTTCAGCCTCGTCAGGGAGTGGCTGGGCTCTGCGCAACAGCCTTGTAGACCACAATGTCTTTGGAAGCGATGTAAGATTCCTCCGCCTCGGGTGATTTTCCTCTCAAGCGGTAGACGTCTCCCAGCCCCTTTAACGCCTTTTCCAGGCCATTCCTATCCATGAAACGGGTGTAAATTTCGCGGGCAGCAATGTATGACCCCTCCGCTTTGGCATATTCCTCCTGCATGACGTACACATCGCCCAGCCCGTTGAGCGCACCTGCGAGACCGTGTTGATCCTCGAATTGTGAGTAAATGTCACGAGCTGCGGTGCAGAGTTCCTCGGCTTTGGAATGTTCTCCTCGCAGACGGTCAACGGCGCCCAGACCAAGGAGCGCGTATGCGGTGCCGGCTTGGTTCCCGATGCGAGCACAAATTTCGCGGGCGGTGAAGTACGATTTCTCCGCTTCAGGATATCTTCCTTGTAAACGGTAGGTGTCTCCTAGGCCATTCAGCGTGTTTCCGAGGCCGAGCTGGTTTTCGACCTGGGAAAAGACATGCCGTGCAGTGGTGTAGAATTCGAGTGCCTTTGGCCATTCCCTCTGCTGGTGATAGACGTCACCCAGGGCTTTAGCGGCCCACGCGAATCCGCTTTTCTCTCCTATTTGAGAAAAGATGCCGAATGCTGCGAATGAGAGCTCCTCTGATTTGTGATATTCACCCCGGCGGAGGAAGACCTCCCCGAGTGCCTTGACGGTATACGCTAGGCCGTTCTGATCCCCTATTTGAGATAGTATGTATCGAGCGCAAACAAACGCTCTCTCTGCCTTGAAAGATTCTCCTCTCCGGTAGTAGACCCGACCCAGCCCGCGAACGGCGGAGGCAAGCGCCTTGTGATTCTTTCTCGAACAGGCAGCGTCGACTGACCGATGGAACTCAGCCTCGGCGTCTTCTAGCTTGTCCTGTGCCATATGCACGCAACCAAGGGAGAAGGAAATCCAAGGAGAACGGGCTTCAAAGGACGCACTCTCGTTGATGTCTGGGGGGCTGTGATACTAAGCAACATTGTGAGACAACAGGGCAAATGCTGTAAGGTTTCACATTCATACCATCCAATAGACCTCCCTCTCGCACCTTTTAGCCGTGGGCCTCTTGTTCGGGTGCAAAAGCCAGCAGTCGGTCATGAGATTGGCGAGGGCTGTTATTTCGTTAAGACGACCATCTCCGAGGACCGTTGGGAGCTCCCCTTCCACGATGCGACGGGCCGTTGACATGTCATTCTCCCCATGAAAAGGAAGATTTCCGGTCAAAACCTATCAATATTATGATCAGGACTTGGCACAAGCGGTAGTTCCCCACGGACCTCCCAACAAATCCAGCCAAAGGCCCAAATGTCGCTTGCCAGACTCGGGAGATATCCATCCAATAGCTCTGGAGCGGCCCATCGAAGGGTCCATGCAGGACCTGTCAACGTTATGCTTGCGCTGGACGCTGATACATCTGCTCTGAGTGCGCTCAGTTGGTAGTCTTCAGCAGTCTCAGGCTGTGAGCTCGGCGGGGTACACTGAGTTCGCTTGCCACGAGGGGAGTGCAGCGAACGCGCCGAGCCCAAATCTGTGATAATGGCTCGATTTTTTGCGTTGACGAGAATGTTGAGCTGGGTTGGGCTCGAACTCAGCTAGATTTCCAAGGGGTTAATGGACATCGTACCGATTTAAGGTCTCCGTGGCAGACGGGCGGTTCTCTATTATGAAGATAACTGATGCCACTAACAACGTCGTATATCTTTAGATTGGTAAGTGATCTATCAAGGATTCTCATGAAATCAAGGACGCACCAACGAAATAAGCTCAAGGAGCTTCCACTTGGCAGACTGGATAAATTCTTGCAAGTTACCGTTCTTCTCCCAGGGAAGCACAATCCACGCAATTCCGTTTTTAACATCTTCGACAAACCCGATGATGCTGATAATATTAGGACTAGAGAGGGTGCTTAAAAGATGGACTTCATGGGCTAACATCTGAAGTCATAGAACGTGTAAGAATATTCTCATCAGAGTGACGGAGAACGGAGGTCCCATTCGTACCATGAGGGCGGGAATATCGCCAGTATCGTCGTCCACCCTCATTTTCTTGACTGCGACATGTTGGGTCCCGTCGGGGCTTAGCGTCGAGCATTCGGCGGGCTCGAGTCTGGCTCGAATCACATCCGCGTTGCCCCCTGCTCCAAGGTTTTCCGAGTCGGCTCCGAGTGGTTTTATCCTGGTTCTCTCGATGCGGAATGTTGACAATGACTGCAAAAGCCGGCGCTGATGCCCCAGGCTCAATCATTAACTTGTCCAGAGAGGAGGAGGCAGATAGACTAGCTTACCGGCGAGATTCTGGCGTGGCCGGTTGGATTATCCACTGCAGACGAGAGCGGATGCTCCTGTTCTTCATCGACGATGTGGTCGTCCATACGCATTGCCTTCAGATTTAGTGAGATGGTTGGGAGTAGCAAGATACGTATGGTTGAGAGTCAGTTAGCTGAGGACCGTGCGGTTTGTGACAGAGGCGGGGGACAACTGGACTGGACAATAGGTTAATACCAGATTGGGCTTGGTTCTTTCGCAAGTCTTTCCGCTTCATGCAGGTCACATGTGCGCATGGACTAAAATAAATGCTGTCCCTGAGCCGCAACCGTGTGCCGAGATTAAGAGAGTGAAAGTGATGTTCCGACACCGCTGGTGATGACGACGTTTACAAGGGATGATGGGACGTGAAAATTTTGGCACATGAGTTCTGGAGCGTTTAAGCTTGCAATTATAAAGCGTGTTTCCCGAAAAGTAAAAGGTCAATCCTATAACCAATGGGCGGTGCTCATTCTCTTGCTCATGATACAGATAGTCGTGTAGTGGGTAAAACGAGACCACGACCTACGATAATGCTCTGCGGTAAGGAAAATGCCGTCTGAGCCTTACGCTCGCTTCGACTCGGGGGAAAGGTGGACGTGTGGTTGGCAATCCGTTCGTCGTTGGTGAACCAATCGTATGACGTACTACTTTCCGGTGCCTGAGGCGCTGGAGCTTGGCAGTCAAGATTTAAACACGCCGCACCCCTTCTATTCCTTCCCTACAATATACCCCCACCCCCTGAACTGAGCGAGATCTAGAGTGCGTTTTCGTATCGTCCGAGCTTCAACCTCTGACTGAACATCCAAACTCTAGCTGGTCTCGAGTGCAACCTTGCCCGCCAACTGTCCACGTATATCTTCAACCAAGCCCCATCGACACCTGGTAAGCCCCGCCAACGCCAAAGCGCTTTCCTACATCACCAACCTCAAACCACCATCCTTCCTAGCGTTTCCAAGTCTATGTCCTCGATTCAAGATACCCTCTCGTCGATCAACGAAACAGCCCAGTGCGCAAGCTCATGGGAATGCGTGAAAGCAGGGGGCATCAACCACGTCCTCTGGCCTCTAACGGGTCTTCTCGTCATCGCCAGCATCCTCCTCGCAAAGAAAGCAGACGAAGCAGATCCTGAAGCACCTGCAAAATGGGGGATCTCCGGGACAGGTGCCATGACGATATGCGGTGTCTGCGTCGGCATGGCCTGTGCGTCCACCGGAAGGGTCGTGGAGCTCATTCTGTTCACATTGGCGTTATTGGCGTTTGGTGCTGGATTTATCGTCCTCAAGCATCGATGAGATGTAGCGCATGACTTCGTCTGGGGGAGCTAATTATAATATAAGACCCGTTTATTGGATTTTTTTCTGGCGTCGGTGCCTGAAGGTTGCGACGACAACGACAACGAAAACATAGACGCCAATTCGTGCAGTCCAGAGCATGAAGATACACCTCAACTAGATAGGAAATACCAAATGATGGAGAAGGGAGGAAAGTGAAACGTCAACATAGGGGGGGGGGGGTGACAGGATGGGTCTTAGGACCGCGTTCAAGCCGGGAGAAATGGGAGCAGAAAGATGTGGCGTAATGGGAGATGCTAGGGCTATAGTAAATGATGGGGTGAATGGGCCAGATTTGATAATAATCGTAGACGGTGGGCTAAAGGTGAACGAGAACGTCGAGCCGCGCTCCTCACTTTTTCACTTACCGAGTCGAGTCCAGCCAAAGTAAACAATAAGTTATTGCGGGCCTGGGTCAACTTCCTGACTTCATCAGAAAGCCCGTGACATATCAGCACGGCTCGATAGTGAATGATGTAAGTAGCTGGACGCCTCATGACCTTGAAACGTGCCCTCCGTCAGCAACCGTTCAAAAGTCGCTGCATCGACGGGATAATAACTCACTCACCAGACGCCCTCGAAACTGGAAATAATTTTGCCAGACATCGAACGCGGAGCGCAATTTTCCGTGTAAGACGATCATTGAGGGGTGCTACACCTAGCGACGTGCAAGATGTCGCTCCATGAAACACCGACGGGACCTTCTCATTCGGCTCTCTGCTACCCCCGGCGGCTCGCTTGCCGAGAAGATATCTTCTGCCTCAAGGTTGTACGACGCGTCGATGGCTTCGCATCCGAACTTTTGTTTTGGTTCCCGAAGTTGCTCGTATCCCACCTCCCCCCGTCTTCTTCCTTGCTTAACGAAGGACGGATCCGTGGCGAGCTTGGGTATACATCGATGAAGTCACTCCGTTGGGGATGATCCGTCCGCCTGCCCGGTTGTCGACGGAGGCGAGCTGATGTGGGTCGCCCATGGGGGCAGCTTACATAACGACAGTGGGTGCTGAAGAAAAAGTGTGCTGTTGCCGAGTCTTCATCACGAAATCGCCTTGGTTGAGGGGTGTCTTCGCCTTCTTCCTGAGTGAGTAAGGTCGGCATCTTGAACGCACCAGGAGAGCGACGGCTCCCTGGTAATGGTGGCACCGAGGCCAGCTGCGGCACACCCACACCATGGGCGAGCACGACCACCACCACTTTATCCCCCGGATCCTATACCGAGTAGTAACCAACAACTACGACTCGCGAGTGTCGACGGGGACCTTCGGATAGAGGCTCCAGCTGTGACGTTGGGGAGTTGCACTTTGAGCACCTGGTCTGTGGCTTGGTTGAATAGGTTTTAATTGTGGTCCGCCGTTCATAGAATCCGAGGATAAGAGATGGGCCTTAGATTTGCTGCAGCAGAGGGCGCAGGCGGGTACAGTCTGCTTGGTGATTCGTACGACGAAGCGCGACCGAGGTTCTGCGGGATGAACGTCAGAACCGTCGTTGAGCATGTTGCCATCCGTCCCCTTACTCTGAATTTCAATGCTTTATACTGCGTCTGGTAGAGAAACATGTAACTCTTGTCCTTGTAGCCGGGGCATGGCTCCTCCTCCGAGCCGGTCGAAACTGAAATTCTGCAATGCCGACCGACAAGGTTACCCCGAGGAACGCCAGTCTGTACCGACGGTAGCTAGTCACGAGAACGGGCTTGAGGATCCTTCAGCATCAATATTGTAAGCGTGGTGATTGAGGGGGTTGGGTCCGAGGGTCCCATATTTCGAGTTTGTTCCATGCTCGCACCACCGTTCCTGCTATCAGAAGACAAAGATCTGGGTACGGGTAGGTAGATGAAGTGAAAGTGCAAGGGGAGTCCTAAGGTCACCTTTAGCTGTATCGTTGGGACTGCCAAGAAGAAGTATTGGAAACAAGTCGAACGTGGAAAGTAGCTGCACGTGACGGCGAAGGCAAAAACAGATTACGAGCGGACATGCAGAACGAGAAATTGGAAGCAGCGCGTAAGTAGAATGGGTGCCTAATAGCAAAGTGCTTCTGCTGGTACGAACCCATGCAACCCGTTTTGGAAGACTACGGAAAGACTCCGTTTTTGCATATTGGACTTCGAATTCGCTCGCCGGTCACATCTCTGCCCCAATTTGTGCGTGTCAGAGTCTCGATAAATGGGCTATTTTTTGACATATCGCCGGTGATCACGGGTCTTTGTTCTTTCATTCGTAATGTAAACAGGTCAATGACGCCATCCCGGCGCGATTTGGGACACAGCAGTCACAACCACAGTACTGTATATTTACGACCTTACAATAACGGCGGCTATCGGACGCGGGACACTTTCGCTTACGTCGTCGACCTGGCGTCAAAGCGGCGAAACGCAGTGGGAAAAGGGACATACATAAGTCGAGGGTCCCGAATCCAGCCCCAGGGGAGATCATTAAGGTACCCCGACCGATTTAGCCCCACCGCGAAAGTCTCAATAACCACGTCATCTCCAAAGCCGAATGAGGGCTTCCCTGAGCATCTTGCGGCTCTCAATGTACTCAATCATTCAAACATCCATCTCTATCAGAGTCTCCCCGGAATACCTAGCTCCCGTTGCTTCGCATCATTTTGCTTTGCCTCTTTTCATCCCTAAGCAATATCCATCAGTCACCACAATTAATATTAGTCCTAGAAGATGTGACCACACCACAGGGGTCCTGCCGTGCTGATGGCTGCGAGCCGTCATTTACGGTGTTCTCAAGGCTCCCTATACCATCTTGAACTGGGTTCTCAGCTAAATTTATCTAGTATAATACTAAGCTCTTTCTGCATAGTACTGCGTTTGGAGAATATGATGTAAAGCGTCACAAGTGCATCCAAGTCGTGCTTTGACCTAATGACAGCGTTGGAAGCCTAAGGTCCCCGCCCAGACTCGGTGGTGCTCTGAGATTGATTCCCTTTTGCTAACGTCTGGAATACTTGTCACGTGCATGAAACATCGATGGGACCGCGGGACAAATAGAAAATTACGTCGAGTCGAAGGGCCTCGGGACTCGGGACCGACGTTAAGGTCGTAAATGGACAATCCTCCGGGCTGCGTATAACGTAAACCTGGACAAGAGATCATCCCTGCAAATTGCCTCGTACTACACCCTGCATTTCACTCTCGATAAAGCGACCGTAGTCGGGCCGAGTCTCAGTTTCCCCTCACAACATTTCCCCCCCCTCTCTCTATGAAAACCGCTTTGGACCCTCGTAACCCAGCGCTCTTCGAGGTTCCTGTTCCTCCTGAACACTTTGGTCAAGATGGAGGGAAATTTTACTACTACTACGACGCTCTAGCCGAAGAGATAGACGAAAATATGGTCACAGGATTGAAGGAACAGCTCGACGGACACCTCATTTTCGTATGTCCAGTGCTTTCGGCCTCTCAACGCCCAAGTCACTGACGAGGCACCTGCAAGGCCGGTCTCTTCGCCGGAATCAACACGGCTTTCCTAGTCCTCACGCTTCCTCTCATGAGCCCTGACCCCGCAGACGACACGAATGCATTGCTTAAACAAAACAACGCCATTCTTCTCGACCTCGCATTGGGCCGGAACCAGAGCCTTACCAGTATAATCACTCTCCCTTCCGAGACATTCACCTACCCTATCCATATCTTCTGGGCGAATGTTTTGTTTACAGTGAGCTTGATACTTGCACTGCTCTCTTCTTTTATGGCGGTTTTGGGACGACAGTGGCTCGTCCACTATCGCAAACGGAGAGGTGATGGACCCGACAGTCAAAGGTGGGAGCAGCTCAAGCGGTTTCTCGGAGCTGAGAGGTGGGGGCTTGAAAGGGTCCTTGAGCTGTACCCACCCCTTCTGCTTCAGGTTGGCATTGTAATCTTCCTGATTTCACTAATGTTCTATCTTGGGGATACTCATCCCTTCGCTATGGTTTTCTCCTGTGTTCCCCTATTTGGTTCGCTGGTATTGTTGACGGGAATTTCACCTCAAGCGGTTCAGGACAAGTTCTGTCCGTATCAACGACCTCTGGTGCATTTTATTCACTCAGCTGCCAATGTACTAGGTTTATGCCTTTTCCTTCTCCTAGCTGGGGTAATAGTTTTACCTGTGTCCATTGTTCTCTGGGCAAGTCAGCTATTGGTTAGAACCGCGCGCACGCTCCACTATCGCAGGATTCATGGACGACCCACTGTGGATCCGCCATGGAAGGGCATCGAATTCAAACTTTACGGGCTCGAAAGGATTGATCGTTTGCGTCACGACCCGTTGGATCTTGGGTCTAGCGATGCC
>WSTY01001528.1:0-10170 GCA_019633465.1 Tulasnella sp. 417
ATTCGTAAAATCAAGCAAAAGGCACCGAATATCCTTGTTGAAGCTTTAACCGGCGACTTCCAGGGCTCGAGGGCAGAGGTGGAGCTTGTCGCCAAGTCCGGCCTCGACGTCTATGCGCACAACATCGAGACTGTCGAAGCCTTGACTCCGTTCGTCCGTGACCGAAGAGCCAAGTTCAGGCAGAGCTTGAAAGTGCTTGAATGGGCGAAGGAAGCTGGTGTCAAGGTCACGAAGACCAGTATCATGCTTGGTGTGGGTGAGACGGAGGAGCAAGTGCTGGATGCGCTCAAAGGTAAATCCTACCCAAGCTCAGCATGCAAGCCTGAAACTAATAAAGACCTCCTTTCTAACAGAATTGCGCAAGTCCAACGTCGACGTCGTAACCTTTGGCCAGTACATGCGACCTACCAAGAAGCATATGAAGGTCGATCGTTATGTCGAGCCCGCTGAATTCGAGAAGTGGAAGAAAGTGGCTGAAGACATGGGCTTCCTCTACGTTGCTAGTGGGCCATTGGTGCGCAGCAGTTACAAGGTGAGGCAACTTCGAACACTCGCGGATCCGTGGTCTGGTGTTAACGATTATCAACCTGGAAGGCTGGGGAATTCTACATCGAGAATATTCTTCGTGGCAAAGCGAATCCCGCTCGCGGCGCCAAAGCTGAGGTTCTGTCCAAAAGCTCTACGATAGAGACCAGCAGCTCTTAATGGTTGCGTAGTCTCGTCTTATTTCTTTCCGTCACAGAGTGCTTCTCTCAAAGTTATCACCCTGTAGTGCCATGCCTATACTAGATTACACGAGCCGTTTCATGCTAGCGCCGTCCGACCTAATTTCATCCTTGCGCGATACGAATTCTTCCGTGATGGGTCGCCATGGCGCAATCAACATGGCGCGGCTGTGGCCTCGCCGCCACTAAACTTACGAAAATCGTGACCTACTTGTCAAAGGTCTGATGCAAACAACATCACGGCATTTAAGAACGGTGGTCCCGCTGCCATCAAATCTCGACGACTTGCACGCTGCTCTGAGGGAAACCTCAGCTACGCAGCTGATGGTGTCCATACCATTCTAAGAAAAAGGTTGCCAAGAGTTCCGAGTTTCAAAGTCGAAGTTCATTGTTACGGCTCAACAAAGTATATAATACATGGCTACCAAATCAGGGCGTCTTTTCGTTTAGTTTAAAGATGCTCTCGAATTTGCAAACGAGCTCCTGCATCATGCGTTCATTTGCCTGAATGAACTCCGTATAGCAGTGCCCGCACATGCTGCGAAGAGGTATCGTCTTGCGGTCCCGAGCCCTTCTTAACAATTCCTCCACAGGGTGTAATAGTAGGTTCGTCCACCGAGCCCCGTTCGCGCTTGTACCCCAAGCCGTCCCTTCATAGCCCGCCCAACAGAAGATAATTTTTTTGGGGCAACCCTTCTCCGGTTTTTTACACCCAAGGCAGGAATTTTCCCATCTCGTGAGGGCAACCTTCATAACCTCCACCTGTAGCTGCGCCCGCCCATGCTGGATACGGACTTGGTCTTGAGGGCGCAAGATCTGGAACGACTTCGAGGACATGTTGTTGAGCTCCCATTGAATGGTAGCCGCGTAATAAAATGCCATCGGGAGGAATTGTGTGAAACCACAGTGATTTGCCCAATCTATGACGCAGATAGCTTCCGTTGGTCCGAGGGAGCTTTTCGCGGGCCGTTTGACAGTAGGTAGGACCTTCTCGAGGAAGTCTATGGTTTGGGTTACTACGTCGTTGATTTGGTACTTTTGGGCAATCTTAGCCAGGCCGAGGAGACGTATCCAGGGAGTTTGGGATGAGATTGGTACCTCGGCGGATGTCTGAGGGAGAAGGGTGTCCAGGAGGAGGGCGAAATCGTTCGCCTGGTCGTCCAAGGATACAACAGGTGCACCCTCGAACACCACTGTAGGAGTCTGGGGCGTGGTGTTGGCTTCTAGGGGCGCTTTCGATCCAGAACCTGTGAGGATCGACGCCATAACCGGACTTCGTCTGAGGAGTAGGCTCTGAAACAAACGAAATGCGAAATTTTGCACGACGAAGACTACGTTGCCGTCCGGGTACCAGTGTTTGCTGTATTTAGTGTAAGCTGTTCCTTCAATAATAACTGGTGTCTGCTGAGGAGTATCTGTTTGGCCTGACATTCCTGAATTCGACATTACGCCACCAGCCAAGGACGGACCTCAACATCTCAGGACTCGAATTTCTTTGCGATAAACAGCATTTCACTCACCTAATAGATAGAAAGATATTGGACAAAGTAGGAGATACTGCGGGATGCTCGTCGCTTGACCGCACGCGTTGTCGGATTGCACACGTGTAATCCACATGTAGTCCTTCGACCTCTCACCATCACATGGCAACCACGCCCTCATAATAAGAGCTACTAGAATCAGACTTTTTAAAAATATCTCTCAAGAACTCGTTTATATCCTTCCAGCGCAATCGAAAAGCTTTCAATTCCGGAAGGGTTCCGTTCGCGCTCCTTACGTGAACCTCAGCACGGTATTAATCACCACATCCCACGAAGTAGTTGATAGAGCCAAGAGATATGAAATACCATAAATTACTTCGGAAGACCCGATCTCACGATTTTATCACATTGGCCTAAGGAGCTATAGGAAGCATTCAGAAGGGCTCCTGGGCGTTTGCAGCCCAGAACACTCTGCAGCAATTGATCGAGCGCACACTAGCCTCTCGTGAAAAAAGGTCGACTTGTTCATCTTACTCGCCGTCTGCTGATTTTCCAGTCATGATTGTGATCTCCAGGCCCAGGAAATGAGTTCTGAAGTGGGCGCATCCATCGTAAGGCGATATATGTACTCCTAAGCTATCTAGAGCAAAGCAGGGTGCTGCGTACATGTCCAACTTCTATGATTACTTAGGTACTGAGGATGGGGCGGGCTGAGCTCCAAACTCGAAAGACTCATCCTCAAGGGTAAAGTACGTTCTAAGTTCCTTAATGATGTCACCGATCATTAACCTATTGGCTGCAACGAACTCCTTTTGGCAAGATTGGCAGACATCTTTGAGTGTAGCCACTTCGCTTTCTGCCCTCATCCTCAACTCCTCCAATGGACGCAGAAGAAGGTTAGTCCACCTTGTCTCGTTAGCCCCGCTCGGCCAGACTTTCCCTCCGTAACCCATCCAACAGGTAAACCGCCGATCCGGACAGGCTTTTTCCGGTTTCGAATTCCCAATTGGGCAGTTTTCCCATCGTGTGAGGGCTAGTTTGATGACTGTTGCCTGCAGCTGGGCTCGGCCGCGCTGGGCGCGCAGCTGGTCGCGGGTCGACAGCGACGCTAGGGCCTGCGAGCTCGCAATGTTGAATTCCCACCCTTCCGTGACCAGATAGTAGAATGCCATAGGTAGAAATTGGTGGAACCCGCAACTGCGTGCCCAACGGATGATGATGATGGCGTGAACGGGGTCTTTGATAGCGCGATGTGGCCGCTCGATGGTAGGGAGAAGCTCCTCCAGAAGGGCAACTGCTTGGGACACCACGTCGCCTATTCCATACTTCTGTGAAATTTGAGAGAGGCCAAGGAGCTTAAACCATCCGGTTTTTGTGGAAATGGGGGCCGTCGTGCAGGTTTGGGGGAGGATGACGTCGAGGAGAAGACCAAAGTCCGCAGCGCTGTCATCCAACTGGACAACGGAAGTAGCATCAACCGATTCTCTCAGACTAAGAGTAAGAGAATCGTTGTCCATAGGCTGCTTCTGTTCAGCGAAGGCAAGAGCCAATTCCATGACAGTGCTTCGTCTCGTCAGGAAGCTTTGAAAGACTCGGAAGGCAACCTTCTCCACAAGGATTATAATATTTCCATCAGCATACCAGTGAGTATCATGCTTCTTATATTTTCTCCCGGATATCTTGACTCTCTGGCTCTGTGGTTTCGGAACGGGGCCAGCCAAGGCCCCAGCTGTTGCTTCCTGGGGCTTCGGGGGTTTAGTGGACTCCGTTGACATTTCAGTCTATAAGTCAATGTGAGTTCGATACCGCCACTGCAGCATTTGAGAGATATTTTACATGTTTAGGTTTTGAGGATATCGATGGTACGGGTGGCGGACTGAACATGGCCAATCGCGGACATGCGTCCACGTGCACTCTGCACCAATCAAGCGTGTTTTGTTTCCCATGCTTCGTCTCCTTGTGCCAACCCGAATGCAGTCTCCCCGAAGCTGGATTTTAGAATCCCAACTCTACTGGAGTTCTTTCGTCCGAAGCTCGGTGACTAGGAATAAGCAGTAAATCCCGAGCTGGAGACGGGCAGCACCTAACGCTTTCCGCGTATCCGAGTCTTTACTTCATTTAGAGTGTTTATTAAATAGTAACCACTCTCCTCCGCCATCTTTATGCTACAATGTACGGAAAGTTCATGCTATTACAGAGACGTAATTTCATGGTTTCGTGAAAATCCTTCCGCTGAACTGACAAACCACGAGGATGACCACCGCCCTCAAACATCACAATGAGCTTCGGCCTCGTCACTTAGACTGAAGAACGTTGGGAGTTTATCCATGAGATCCTCCCGCATCCGCTTGTTTTCCGAGACAAATTCATCCCGCAAGACGTGCACATGGAGCGATGCTTGGGCATCTCCGCCCCGTCTTGAGCTCGTCCAGTGGGTACCATAGGAGATTGTTCCATCTAAGGGCATCGTCCCCTTTAGGCCAAGCTCCATTTCCCCACCCTCCCCAGCAATCTTTATCTGCCATGCATAAGTTACGACTCTTTCGGCCATTGCAATTCTCCCGGCGTACGGACGCCATGCTCATCACTTTCGATTAGAGATTTATACGCCCTTGTTGCACTCGCATCTGATCTTCGCTGGATAGCCGAGCCAGAGGATCGGAGTTGAGAGGGGATTTGGCCATTCCTAGGTAGCCAGCGCGGAGAATGCGGACCTCAGGAACTGGGAGAGGTGGCAGCGTCTGGAAAACCTTATGACGTCGACCGCAGCGTCAGGATCGTCGTATATATTGGTGTTTGGGGCAGGATGTTGGACCGTTGGGAGCATCTCTTCGAGCACCTCAACAGCGCATGCGACCACGTCGCCAACCTCGTATTTTTGAGCGACTTGAGTCAATCCAATGAGATTCCTCCATTCCTTTTTGTCTATGGAAATACTGGCCTGGCTGCAGGTCCGGGGTGTGATTATGTTCAGAAGGAAGCTGAAGTCTTTCAAGTTGTCGTCCAGGTGATAGGCACCAAGCCCATCGGGGCTTTCCAACATTGCCCGCAAGACTGCGCTACGACGATGGATGATACATCGAAACACTTGGATGACTGTGTCTTCAACTAGAAAAACAGTGTTTCCATCCGGGTACCAATGAGTGGGATGTTTGTAATAAGTCACGTCCCCAATCGAGATGGCTCGAGCAACTTGTTCGTTATTCATGACCGTTCAAGTTACCAGTGTGGTGAAGTTGGTTCGATCGTAGTCCGTGTACTCGTGCAGCGTTCATTTGCTTACCTTTACTCGCTGCAGTTCGAACGCTTGAGCTGGGTCGGCCGCGTAGAAAACGAGGTTGTCCACATCCGTCCAGCCACCACACGGAGGCGAGGGAGGAAACGTACTGCTCAACATAACATCACCTCTCGACTACCCACCATGAATTCAAAAGAATTTGTATGGATCCCAACCTTCTGTTTGAGGTTGCCAGATCTTTTTTTATTTATTTATTTTGTGGCGGGGATGAAACCTTTTATAGGCGCCTGCTGCCGGTTCTGATTTTCCGGCGGGAACTGGGAACCGACCCCTCTGAGCGTCCGTCTCCCGACGGCCGGGCTGGGTTCTTGTATCGGCGGCCGAGGACTCTGGTCCATGTTTCCCGGGCAGTGTGAGACTCCTACCGGGGTTGCCCCCTCCCTACTCACTAAAAACCCCAGGAATTATACGGTGAGCTCCTCTTCGGGTAGCCCCTCAGATTCACTGCTCAGTCGACATCCTCTGCCCATAGGGCAGGATCTTGGGGGGTGGTGAGCCCCCTCCTTAGGATCCCTCCGGCTTCGGGGTGCCCGGTCAGACCGGCCCTTCTGTCGTTCGGGTCGTCACGTGATATTGGTACCTCGTTCCCTCACCGGCGCGCGAGCCTCAACCTCGCTCCAGCCTTTTGGGTTCGAGGACTATGTATCTCGCCCACAAAGGCTGTTTCTGAGACCATTGTCGCCCATAATCTGGTGGCGACTGGTGATGCGAGCTTTATTGCTCCCACTCCCATGATCTCTCCGAAGTATGGCCTTCGGCAGAGGTTGCCAGATCAAAGAGCAAAGGAAACCACCGCGACAGGCCGCGTGCGGGTGTTAGTCAAAAGCGCATTTAACGGCGGTTTCCGCTCCTTCTCGTTCTTGTGCTTTAACGACCACCTCGAGCTGGACCAACTGTAAGCGGGGTGAGCCGCCGATGGGACCATATGCGATAAAAGACATATGTTACCATGAACGATGGAAGGAAGGGAGCCGTGGCCTGCGGTGGGATTCTGGGTAGGTACTTGGGTTGACCTGGCGCCGATGCGACGACTTGCTAACGAACCCTCCCAACCCTACAGTCGTACTCACTCATGGCTTTCATTGCCAAACGACCGTCGGCGGAGCTCCAGGATCGATGAGTCACTTGCCGTGGAGACAAAATCGTCAAGGACCGCTAGATAAAGTCAACCCTTCCGGGCCCTTTGAATAATACATGAATAAGAAAAGAGTGAAGACCTGCGAAGGTCTTCGCCACCGGGCCACTCGTTTGTAGGTAGTCGTAGGTAGATCCTCTGTTGTACCCCCCCTTGTCGAGTAGGTAGTCGGGGCTCGAAGATGCGCACACCTCCTCGCGGTGAGCCCTGTCAACGTCCACAAGGACGGCCAAGATGCGCAGAACGGTTTATACATGTACCTAGTTGCTAGATATATTGTCTTTATAAGATGGGGTCTCCTCCAAACGCGACGTGGCATGAGAGACCGACCGTTGTTTAAGCTTGGACTGCGAGTGTCGCGCGACGTCATCGTTCCCAGCAGAACGATTCGACCAACCGTATCTAGAAGCCACGCGTTTCTGGACTAGCTTAAAGAGTCCCAACTCCGGTCTGGTAGCTAGATCCGAATCCCTCTACTTTACTACTCCGTAGACCTTCGACGGTGACACGGAGGGCACTTTGCCAGTCCACATCAGAATTCAGTCACTCTCCAGAGCAAACATCGCGTTTCGAGGAATATATTGTGCCCAAGTGATACAAAGCATTTAATACGACTAGGAAACGTGTAATGCGCATCTTGGCCGTCCTTACGGACGTTGACAGGGCTCACCACGAGGAGGTGTGCGCATCTTCGAGCCCCGACTACCTACTCGATAAGGGTGGGTACAACAGAAGAACTACCTAGTACTATCTACAAACGAGTGGCCCGGTGGCGAAGACCTTTGCAGGTCTTCACTCTTTTCTTATTATATTCAAAGGGCCCAGAAGGGTTGACTTTATCTAGCGGTCCTTGACGATTTTGTCTCCACGGCAAATGACTCATCGATCCTGGAGCTCCGCCGACGATCGTTTGGCAGTAAAAGCCATGAGTGAGTACGACTGTGGGGTTGGGGGGAGGGTTCGTTAGCAAGTCGTCGCATCGGCGTCAGGTCACCCCAAGCACTTACCCGGAATCCCACCGCAGGCCACGTTTCCCTTCCTTCCATCGTCCATGGTCGCATATGTCTTTTCTCGCATATGGTCCCATCGGCGGCTCATCCCGCTTACAGTTGGTCCAGCTCGAGGTGGTCGTTAAAGTAGAAGAACGAGAAGGAGCGGAAACCGCCGTTAAATGCGCTTTCAGGGGTCGGCTGACTAACACCCGCGCACGGTCTCTTTCGGCGGTTTGGTCTGCGAGGGTCGTACGCTTTGATACAGCAACCTCGGATAGAAAATTAGCATCTACAGTGGATTTGGTAGTGGGTAGTGGATACGTTTACTCCTTCGCCTTCGTGCGGCAGACTGGACGGTTGTGGGCAACCTCGTTCTCTACGCAGCCCCCTGGCCGCGACCTCGTCATCATTATCGCTGCCCAGTCGTTAATCGCCTCTAATACACTATATTTCCTGTAATATAATGATATAAGCCAAAAAAATGGGCTCTATATACGAAGCCAAGCAAAAGGCTCCATTGGGAAGCCTACTTGTTGTCTGCCAGGCCATCCCTGATCCGAAGAAAGGTTACACAGCACGACGTACCGTATCGCGAGATAAAAAACGAAACACTAAAGTAGTAGTCCGCTGGGTGCGGGCGGCTCATCGTCCTTGTCACGGTACCGGTCATTCTCGTCTTGATTAGGGTCTGCGGGACAAAGATGCCAGCTACGACGCAAAAGAAAGAACAGTTGGTAGTTCTTTTCCGCTCTATGGGCTAATTGATCTATAGGTTGACTAACTTGTAATACATTAACGACATGCAACTTGTAGGCTAGTAGACAGGAACTCTACCGAAACTGTTGATTACGACCCGACCAATCAAGCTGCGGAGTCCACTGCCTTGACCACAATAGAACCATTGCGCAGTTTCAGACATCACACCCCTATGGAATCGTGCCGGAGATTGGTAGTTTGTCATCTTAGGGGCTCTAACTCGCGTTGTCTTCATACCGTGACGGGACCTCGACGAGAATGACGGCGATGAGGACGAGCAGCCCGCAGCCAACGGACTGTTTTTTCGACGCCCAGTGGAATCGATTGATTTCTTTACAATCTCTGGACGCGGTACGTCGTCTTGGGTAACTTTTCTTCCGATTGGAACTGGCCTCGCAAACAGAGAAGCGATGTCCACGTGAGATCAGGATTCGTTTGCAATGACCTCACTCCTCTCTCCTGCCAGTCAGCGATGCCAGAAGCTTCGGCCAAACTGTATATATATAATGACATATACATCTGCGCTTCGAGGTTCTTTTGGATTCCATTATGTACAATGTATTGCTGACGGCAGGTTTCCATGTCGCTGGACCCGAGTCTCTGGTCAGGACAGAGGTAAATAGTAAACACAGATGTTCATTCAGAAGCCTCTCTCATTGCGACGCAGTACTGATACCCGACCGCTAAGAGGCCTCCGCAAATTTAGCAGCAGCTACCAACGGACGCAAGTCCCTTGAGTCTGGCCGGCCGGCCGTTAACTGTCTCACGTGGTGGCGGCTCACGCGCTCGAACTCTGTTTGGTCTGAACCGCGACCCGCGAACCGCCCCTATCCACCGCGAAGCAGAATCAACCACCACCATAAAGGTATTTACGTCTCCAGAATCTATAGTCTGCATAAATGCTTACTCTGCGCAGGCGCCAAGTTGCGGACACGATGACAAACCGACCGACCGAAGACTCAACCGTTCCAATGAGCGACCACGAAACGGTTACCATAGGAGGGGAAGAGTATCGGCGACACCCTACTCACTACTACGAAGATGGAAACTTCATATTTCTTGTTGAAACAACCGCCTTCCGTCTGTTCCAAGGAATCCTGACCAGGAGAAGCGCTGTGATCAAAGATATGCTAGGACTCCCGCAGCCGAAGCAATCCGACAGTATGGAAGAAGGAGACCAACAGCAGCTAACTCTGGATGGCGTTCCAGTTGTCGAACTTCAAGACGAGGCCAGCGACTTCGCCCTCCTTTTAGACTTTATGTTCCCCAGGAACTGCCTCAGCTATCCGACGGTGGACTGGAGACGCCTCTTGAAGCTCGTCCAGATAGCACAAAAGTACGGAGTGGAAGACGTTTACACTCTAGCCTCGAAACGCCTCGCGAAGACTCTACCTACCGTAGCGGGTGGTGGCCAGGATGTGTCGATCTACAAGGACCCTCTCGTAGCGGTGGAGGTCATCGAATCAAGCCGACTGACCGGCCTACCGGCTTTCCTCCCATTGGCGTTCTACTCACTATCAACCATGGAGTGGAACAATGCGGACACAATCGAATCAGGGGCACTCGCTCGGCTGTCGGCCCGAGATCAAGTTCGAGTTCACCAAGGACGCGCATCCATACCAGCGGAGGTTATGAAGAAGATATTCTCCCGATGGGAGAATTCCACAGGTGGAGGAAGCCGTCAGTGCGGATTATGCAGTCGAGGGTTGAAAGGCAAGCTGTGGAGCACTCAGGACGACTCGGCCCGTTTGAGGGAGTTGCTGTTGCACCCCCTGGAGGAGTT
>WSTY01001530.1:0-10161 GCA_019633465.1 Tulasnella sp. 417
GAGATTTAAAAGGGGGAAAGACGAAGTTGAATGAACGACGCGAAAGACGTGAAGGACAGTGAAAAACGGTCGAGGGAACTCAAGAGAGTTGACAGCAAAGCAAGGGAACCGATGAGGGAGGAAAATTGAATCCCGCTGTTCTCCATGTGCCTTTATGTACCACGGTCCTTTAGCGGCGCTTGCCAGCGCAGCAACAAGGACGGGATTCGCTGGCGGGATCCACGAACTGTTGTGGACAGAGTGGGGGTGACCCTACCGCGGGAGCCATGCCAACAAAGCACGCGCGCGAATTAACTTTAACACTGCCGCCCGAGATGCCAGCTAGTCCGGCGGTTTCCCAATACCAACCACACTTTATGGACACCGTGCGCCCATACGAGCTCCAACTGGACTGCACGTATGAGCAGTGGTGAAGTCCTCGAGCGAGGTTGGGGGGGGGTATGCGACGTTTGCGCGGGGAGCATCCACAAGGGGGAACGGCCCGCCCAGGGACCGTGATCTTGACCCAGACATGGGAACACATCGAAGCTCATGCCTATTCTTGGCAAGCCTCTATAGCCGCCCAAGAGTCATAACCCAATGCTTTCCATCCGAAGCGGGCGCAAGTAAAGAAATAATATTCGCGAATATGCAACCTTGATCGTGGCTGAAAAAAAAAAGCAAGTTCACTTTGAGGTGATAATTGAAAGTAAGCCCGAGCGCTTACGGAGTAACCAAATTTAGCATCTCCGTAAGTCCGCGTGTGATCTGGGAAAGTCGCGGTGCCTGAAAAGTGCGGGGGCCAGCGAGACATCGTGACCGTGCTTCAAAGGGGATCAATGGAAATCAACCCAAGCGGGGGATGGTGCCTCGCTCTTCGCCGAACAACGTCGATGATGCCGTTGTCCCCGCCCATCCCGAGAACAACCGTTGCACGCTTGAGCGAGGCGACGGGCGGGTGGCGGCGGGAGCCGCGAAAAACAAGTGGTTTTGATTTACGAATAAAGTCGAAAGCGGCGTGTTGATCTTTTACGCTTGATGCGCTGGCAAGACGTTCCTCGGGAATGAACCGCGACCCGGCCACCGTGCCGCTTTGGGTTAAACACGCGCTTGACGTTTCTTGAGGCTTGAGCTGTGTTGACAAATGGGACGTATAGCCGAGACAGCTAACCCAGCCGGCGGACAATGGCGGCACAGAACTGAGTCTTGGCGGTTGATATAGTGGTTTTGCTTACGTCGTCGACGTGCCGGAGTTGGCTTGAGTTGAGGACCGGCCGGCAAGCGAGGAGCGTCGTTGAGACTTAAAAGGCGAAAGGGGCCAAAGCCATGCTGAGTATATATGCGTCTTGCAGGCGTTGGGCATCTGTGGGTAAGAAGTGCTCTGGCGCAATCAACCCCTGATCTCGTGCCGAACGCTTTTACCCCTGGACCGCGCAGGAGAGATCAACTTCGAACACGCCAACTGCCCTTCACACCGCTCGACTTACCACGAACCTCCACTTCGATGCCAAACCCTTGGGAGCTTTCACGGTTTCTGGTCTCGTTGCGCAGCCCGAACCATGATGAACGAGATATCTGTTGTGGGCTGGCTCCTAGATCTGTGACTTTATAAAGCGGTATCGCCAAGGGCGGAAGTTAATATATCAACAAAGACGCTTATAAGTCATAGGGGCCTGCCTTGGTCAAGCCGACTGGACAGCACGGCGCTGGATGGCACAAATGGTGTGGTCGGGATCTTTCGGGCTTGTTGGAAATCAGACGGACCAGCCCATCCGCCACTCGAATATCCAACGAATCAAGTACCTTACTATCACCTCTTCTGGGCATATACAAGTACGCGATAGCCTCTTCAAGGCGAAGTGGTCGAGCCTTTGTGCGAGGCTTGCTCGAAGATGGGAGACCGGCATGGAGGTCGACGCAGCGTGGTCTGGCGAAAACGCACGAGCGAGCAGAGTCGAGGAAAGGAGGGTGAAGAGCCGAAACAGAACTGGAACTGAGGATTGACCTCTCGGACTTTTTTTAATCTTCTGGCATGGCAGGGCCACTCGACGCAACGTTGCGCTAAGAAAAGCAACACACACCCAAAATAGCAGAGCGCGGTGCCTGGCCAACCTTTGGGAAAGCCACAGGCCCGGGGTCGACCACCCTCGGGGCCGACTTCCACTCCTCAGCTCCGAGCTGGCATCGCAGTCGAGTAGTTCGGTGACGGACCACCCGTCCTTTCTTTCTTTTTCTTTTCTTTTTTTTTTCATGACGGCCACCGCGGCGCAGAGGTCGAAGCCGGGATAAAGAGACGTCTTTCCGCTCCGCATTCTCAAAAAAATCAGCCTATCGGTAGCAACGACCAACGTGTCTAGGCAAGCATCGCTAGCATTACCAGAGGCCCAGTGGAGGAACGGTGGGGCAACGGCTAGCGTCAGCGGGTCGGACAGGCGATCCAGTGCCAGCGCGATCCGAGTAAGCGCGAGGCTTTTCAGACAAATGCAGCAGCAGCTCTTGCCACGACATCAGATTCCCTGATGCTATTTCCAACAAATACTTATTTTGGGTTTGTGGCTTTTAACCACATCGCGACGTCGCTCAACCTCGGCTCCGGCGAGGCACCAAACTTTGCGTGCACCACGCTGTACGGGCACAGCTCGTTCCTAGCCAGTCTTTATTCGCTTGGCATACACACCCTCTACCCTTGCTCGTTTATACGGCTAGGATGACTCTCACGCATATGTCGATACTCTCTATTCGTAGCCCATGAATGCGACTTCTGTCCGCCGCTCAGTGTATACATAGGTCACCTCGTCTGGGTGAATTGTAGGCGCACCGAAAAGCCAATTGAATTCACTTTCTGGCACTCTGGGGTTATTTTCATAATCAAACCAATGATTCCTCGCATTATTCGGAGCCTTTGCTTGAACCGGAAACTCCCTCCCGCACGGATAGTACTCCCGGGGCAATTTCAAAACCGGAGATTCAGGCCTCGAGTCGACTAGCCACGTTTAGAACAAGGTGGATGCCTCAAAACGCTATCAAGACAAAGCAAGAAACTCAGCGGGAGACTACTCGGGAGAGCTCCTCGTTTCTATGCTCCCGAAGCGATTTCTGTGTCTGCACCGAGCAAGATTGGAACCTGTGTCGCTGGAAACACAAGGAGAAATATCATATATGACATCGGCTCGGCAACGAAAGCCGTCGAGAGTGGAACCTCCGAGCGGTTGCTGCCGCTCTTGTCTTGTGGAGTATTCGTGGCTTACTCAACCATCCATACCTACCGAGCAAGCATGAGGCTTCGACTTCCGAATTAAACGTTTCCCAGGTCAAATTTTGTTCCTCTGTCCTTTAGCGCGCGGCACACCCTGTCTCTTGCGCGCTTGCCCATCGCTACCACCGTCTTCCGCTGCACGGTCAACAGACGCGGTTGGTGCTCTGTGGCATATCCGGGATTTATAAAAATAAATATAAAATAGACTAGTCGAGAGAGAACTCTGAACTGGATCGGGGAGCTCTTTGGATGCTTGCCGTCGGGTTCTTTCGTCCCATCTTTCTGGTCCCTGCGGGCGGGCCGCACGTCCAGGGTCATGATGCGTGACCACAACAAAATGGTATTGTAAACGCAGGCGGGGGATAGCCACTCCGCCGCTTCTTCGCTGGTAGGTCAATGGGCGGCTGTTTCGAATCAGAGTAATGAGGGACAGGCAGAAAGTTTGACGATATAAAGACACCAGGTGGCCGGCGGGAGCGAGTTTACCTTGCCCCCCCCCCTCCAAGTGGTTCCATTTTGCCGCTGGTTCCAGTCGTTCCCCTTTGTCTACGAGTCGCTGCCACCCGTCCACTTTCCTTCTTGTCGTTTCTTTACATCCACTTTCCTCGTCACTCTTTTCTCTCGCTCCCCGTCCCACTCTTTTACCTTCTAGCCCTCTACGTCGCCAAAAAAACCGACCCTTGTCATGCTCCTTCGCAACTCCCCCATCATCGCAGCCCTATTCGCTGCGATCGCATCTGCGACTCAATGCAATCCCGGCGAGTACAGGGTTTCCAACGACCTTTGCGTTCCATGTGCGGTTGGGACCATCAGCAGTTAGTCCATAGCATCATCGTTGATCACGTCGCCCGTGATGATCGTCTGCATTCGTTGACCCGGTGTCTTATTGTCTCAGTGATTACTTCTCTAATCGGCGACCCTCCGTATACCTGCACTCCGTGCCCGGCAGGCGAAACCTCCGACTCCACCCATACGAGCTGCGTAAAGTGTTCCCCGGGCTATTACAACCCCAACAACGGTGGCAGCTGCCTCAAGTGCGGGTCAGGAACTTTCAACAGCGTGTAAGTGCAGTTCCGCCGCACTCCATGGAGCAATTCTGCTCGCTAAACGCTCTATGACTGTTCTCTTAACGTGCGGTGCAGGTATGGTGCCAAGGAGTGCTGCCAATGCTGCGCCGGTTACTATTCGGATACCGAGCGCGCGTTGTGCAACAAATGTCCCTCAGAAAGGCCTTATTCCAATCC
Organism: Tulasnella sp. 417; assembly: GCA_019633465.1. Lineage (NCBI taxonomy): Eukaryota > Fungi > Basidiomycota > Agaricomycetes > Cantharellales > Tulasnellaceae > Tulasnella > Tulasnella sp. 417. Next base: position 4,480 of record WSTY01001530.1, read on the forward strand.
CGGTTCCAACCAGAACACCGACTGCGTGTGTTCTGATAGGCGAACCACCCAACCGAATTCGGTTTCGTCGTGTGCCATGGTCTCTGACAACGTCTGTCGTGAGTTCTGACTTCAAAGTGTTACTCCTTTCGCCTCTAACCCTAAGTGACTGACACACACCCATCCGCCTGTTCCTTCAGCAAACCCAACGAGCTCGGGACCTATCGGTACCCCCGTCGGTGCCCAGAAACGCAGCATGCAATGCGCTCAGGGTCTGGACGCTTGCCCACGCTACTCCGGTCGCGGCGGTTTCGACTGTGTTGATACCGAGAACGATCCCGAGGCCTGCGGCGGCTGCATCGGTCTCGACGGCCGGGGTACAGGAAAGGACTGCACGGCGATCGAGGGTGCTAGCGTGACGCGTTGTGTGAAACGATCTTGCGTGGTCGGTGAGTATTCATCTTTGCCTCTCTTAGAAGTCAGCTGGGGTGGCTAATCTGTGATGCTCCCCTCTAGACTCTTGCCTCCAAGGATGGGCCATGTCCATCGACGGCACGTCCTGCGTCTTGGTTCCTCAGTTCAACCCCTCATCTCCTTCCACCGGTATCCACATCCAGGATACAGAAGTGAAAAGAAAGAGGACTTCTTCTGCCAAACGCGCCGTCCGCGCCAAAATGCATTGACGGGCGCTCTTTAGCGGGATTACTTCCTTCGCTCACTCGTAGTACCCAGTTGGATGGTCACCTTATCTATATTGTCTCCCTGGTCCTGCGATATAACGGACAGCTTTCTCGATCACCCGGCAGCTTCTCTTGAGCATTCGGGTGCTCGTACCCCCTTTTCTTCTCGGCCTAGCGATAACTATTCGTGACCTATCGCTCTTATGCATATGCCATCTAGACCTTCATTATAATCTTTCGTTTTGCTGTTTGATTTTCGCGGAATGTAACCTAGTATTGTTTCCCATTAGACGGTGATTGCCTCCCGAGACTAGATCCCTGGAACAGCGAAGCGTGAAGCGGGGGTACAGCCGCGGGCGGGTTGCTTCAGCACTGGTCGTCGCTTCAGCCCGCCTGGGGTGAACCGCCACCAATGAAGCCGTCACCTGAGACCACGCGTGAAGCGGGCTTCAGAAACCAGCCCCCTATTAATGGCCTGTCTTTCTTGTTGCATGATCCAGTACATTTTTTATCGTGGCTTTGCCCCATTGCTTGGTTTCGTACAATATTATTATAACACGCGATTCCTTCTTGGCGCTAGACTAACATTGCGTTCTAGGTCCGGATATCCTTGATTAGTTTCCATTTTAGATACTCTGCGACGGGACGTAAAATACAATGGACCCTTGTCAATTCTATTTTTACCCCGTGCCTGGTTTTTTGCAAGGAACATCCCTACACTGCCCGGTCAGAACGTCTAACTATCTGAACCGGTTTACCACCTCTTCTATGGGACAAGACTGGTGCTCCTAGATTTCGTTAGAATTTCATCTGGTAAAATGGTCTTGAGAAAATTGGGGGAGGGGGGAGGCGACTGGGTCGACCTGGTCAGGGTCAGGGGACGGGGTCAAATCGTGCTTGCGGCTCCGTCGCTGAGGGACGTCCCAGCCACAGCAATTTGAAAATCCGGCAACCCATTGCTCCTGCCGAGACTCAACACGCATAAAGGCACCACCCAAGACGAAAAATCAGTTTCGTCTTCTTGCCCCCTTCTTAAACGCCTCCACTCTGGTGTTTGGACTCCTGGTCCTGCTTTCATAGCCATAACCACCCCCACTCTCCTTTGCGTCTCTAACTGTCTTTCATTTACATTCACTTGACATTCTCTCAGACCCAATACCTTCCTTCCTTACTAGTGCTACTGTCTAATCGTTTTTGTCTATCGGGATGTTCCTGCGGCTCTTCACCATACTTACAGCTCTCTTCGCGGCTACCGCTCTCGCAGATACCTGCCAGCCTGGACAATATAGGAACGCTTCAGGGAAATGCGTGCTCTGTGCAGACGGGACTATTAGTAGTCAGTCTGGTTCCCTTCTATCCCCTCCTGTCATAATAACCCACTGATATGATGTACTTGCTGTAGCGATTACCTCTCCCAATGGTGGTCCCACCTATTCGTGCAGTCCGTGTCCTGCGGGACAGAGCTCTGATCAAACCCACACGAGCTGCCAGAAATGTATCCCGGGAACCTTCAACGATGTCGAAGGTGGTACCTGTCGCAACTGCGCATCAGGCACGTTCAACAACGTGTGAGCGACGAAGTAGCATAAGTTCGTGAATGTATATGGGTGCTAATGAATGTTCTCTGGTTGCCGCGCACAGGTCTGGTGCCAAGAGCTGCTGTAGTTGTTGCGCTGGCTGGTTCGCCACTTCATCCACCGGGAGCACATCCTGCACCAAGTGCCCAACCGATAGCCCCAGCAAGCCTTACTCTCCTGTTGGCTCTGGCGAAAGCAATGATTGCAAAAATAAAAAAGACAGCTTACCCGACCCCGTTACTTCTTGTTCTATGGTTTCTGATAACGTTTGCCGTGAGTGAACCTTTGTGACACTCCTGTCAGCGTTGCTTCTTATCCCCGGCTCTTCCAGCGAACCCCACCGGCAACGGGCCCGTAGGCACCGCAATCAGTCGTAGGAAACGTCGATCGCGCTGCAGCAAGGGCCGCCAATACTGCCCACATTTCTCTGGGCGCGGCGGCTTCGAATGTGTGGACACTCAAAATGATCCCGAGTCCTGTGGTGGCTGCGTCGGTCCAGATGGTGAAGGTATCGGAAAGAATTGCACGGGTATCCAAGGCGTCAGCATAACTCGTTGTGTTGGAGGAGCTTGCGTTATTGGTAATTAAACGTTTCGGCGCCCCCGCTTTTCGTCGACCTGCAATGCTAATTTGCTACGTCTAGACTCCTGTCGCAAAGGATGGGTCATGTCCATCGATGGCACAATATGTGTCAAGGTCGCAAAGCACCGCCGATCCCTCTCAATCCACCAATCTTCGAATTGAGGACAAGGAGGCCCAAAGAAGGAGGGCTTCTCCGTAGAGTGACTTACTTAGCCCGACCGCAGTAATTGATACCATTAGTGCTCATGATTCCTTCCAATTACCATCTAGTCACTTGTCCCGGTGTCCTGGAACAGTTTGCTTTGCATCGTAGTACGGTCGGCTGACCACTCACTGTCATATACCGAGGTTTGCTAGCTTGAGCTGCCAGCTATCCGGTGTGGTGTTGGAGCACATATACGCATGACCACGTGTGGTCATCGCATTGAAACACGTTCAAAATAGACTCGTCAAATGTTGACGATGCTTTTTTGGGGGGGAGGGGGATTTCGATGGGGAAATCTTTTGCAAAGCCACGTCGTCCCTCCAGCAGGCTTTGTCATCTGTTTCTCCCGAGGCCTGTGCCTTTGAGTATGACAGACTCTTCGCAGTCACTTTAAGGCCCACAGACCCCGCAAGCTTTACGTTTTGTTTTTGGCGGGGTTTTAAACTGTGGCCAATCCAGACAGAACGAATGACCGGACCAAAAGCCATCCGATTAACCCACGGTTGATACCTGGTACCGAGCCCAACTTGGGGACCCTTCCTAGTAAGGAGCGTTTCCGAGTGACATAGCGAGCGTTAGTTGCGCTGCGTTTTTGCTAATCTGAAGGGGAAAAGATTTACTCAATTGGTTTCGGCTGACAACTTTCGATCAATTGGAAGGCAAACTGGAGACGTTGTAACTCGCTTTGCAGCGCAGAGGGCGACAATAAAGAGGGCTCGAGATCGCAGTGATCAAAAATATACACCTGATTGCCGAATGTGTTCGCGATGGTGAGGTCGATCAACAGAGGTCGGGGAGCCAAGCGACTGGGGTTGGCAGCCGTCGGCAACCACTAACCCGATTAATCTTAGATGAGAGCGAGTTGACTTGTTTTTGTGGAACATTTAGCTCGGAGACAGACTTGGAATTCTTTTTTATGGGGAAAGGGATGTGGTAAAAGCAGCATTGCAGAATTGGCGATCAGCTTACTCAGAAGTTACGACGCCAGAATGTCAGCAGAAAGCGTCTCCCCCGGACTTGAGGTCGAGATTGACATATTCAAATTCAAGAAAAAATGTACGTGATGAGGATGTGCAGCCATTTTAGCACGCTGAGTGGGTCGGCTTCTGGGTCGGCGGCACCTCGCCCCGGGGTGTTAAACGTCGACAAACTCGCTGATGTTCGCAGTGCGGGAGAAGGCCCAAAGAGATAAGTACAGGGCCTGCTATTCGCTCCGATTCGTAGTCCGACCATGGCAGAGGTATTGCAGACCGAGCTAGAGGCGAGGCGACCGACACGTTGAGCGAACCGCTTCAAAGCACCCTGTTTCATGGTCAGATGAGCACTGTTGTACGGAAATTGAGAGCAGGCCCCAACGAAAAAAGGCACAGGTATCTTGGCGAAAGGTGATTCATGCGCGGAGGATGCTTCTCGGAACTTCCGGTCTGTCCCTCACGGGGGGTCCGAATAAGGGCTTGTTTGTTCCGTGCCTGTCCCAAAACTAACGACGGGGGGGAACAGAAAAAGCCTCAACAATCGAATTTCTCTATCTAGGAATTGGAATCTTCTGCACCCAAGGATCCGTGGTCGCCCGAGTGCATGGGGAGGTATTTGTCGAGAGAAATTTTCTCTGGCACCTTCTAAGTGCAAGGTGCGCGCGTTGCGGTTGAGCCTCTTGTGCGAGCACTACTGGCCTCGCGATGTCCACGTATTCTGGTACCATGCAGCTGAATGTATTCCGACAAAAGCCCGTGCAGATCGGGGGTCAGGCGAGAAACACCCACTGAGTCGTAACTAGACCGAGACAAACTCGAACGCGATGACCGATCACCTCGTCGAGACCTCGGGATTCCGAACCAGCATCACAACCTTCCCGTTGATGCGCCGAAATGGACGAGACTTGAGCTTACCCGCAGGGTTTAACATCATGACTTATGGAGAACGTTCATCTCCTAGGAAACCGCTACCCGAGCCGGCACCCGAACGTACTTAGGACGGATTCGGAAGGTCGCCGAGTTTCTAAAAGCGAAGATCCCCTATGACTGAATTTCAAGACCTCTCTCCCCAAATGCGGGAATTCGGAGTTTGGTGGTATGACTAAGTTCTCTTTACATCACAAATTGCGTTGACCCGGCCCCACCCCCGCAACGGGCAAGCACCGGACCCATCGGCAGATTCGTTCTCGAAAATGAATCCCTTGCACCCCTTCGGGCGCATACGGGCAGGTGAGGTCCTTTTCGGGCCGCCAGGGGCAACTGCGCTTTCCACTGTGGAACTGGAATGATTCGATGCTGTCCCAATGTTGTGGTCCTTTGGCTGCGGACTTGGACTTGGTGTCACGTGCAAGGCCCCAACGCCACAAATGCGCTGCACAAGGCTCCCCTCGGAGCCTTTGTTTGGAACCGGGAAATCCGCTCACTGCATAACGCCCTCGTTGCCCGAGGCTCGGCAGTGAAGATCAGCACGGCCGTTGATGAGGAGGGAATATTTCCAGAGGGTTTAAAGAGACCAGACTCCAGCTTCCTCTTCTCACAAATTCCCCCTTCCCTTACCTCACTCAAAGCTCAAATAACATTCAAATCGAAGCAAAGTAGTTATGGAAGCTGAATCGGTTGTCCAACCTGGAGCTCCAATCCGACCACATACACCGACCCCGACCCAACTCGAAGGCGAGATCACC
>WSTY01001531.1:0-10153 GCA_019633465.1 Tulasnella sp. 417
GCGGTCACCAGAACGAGGCTGCAGAGCAACCCCAGTACACCGGCAGAAGAGGTTAGGACGGGTGGGCGCAGCGCGTTCGTATCCGCCGTTTCTGGAAGTGGAAACGCAAGCCCTAGGGGTCCAGCGACACGGTTGGCGTCGAGGGAACGCAGCGAGGGAGGGCATCGCCGGTCGGGGAGCGGAGCCGGTCTCGGCGGAGGGTCGTTCCGATAAGCGGGAGTTGATCTCCCTGACAAATGGACATTGAGTGGGAAAGACTCGGTTGGGTGTATGCGTGAGGTTTTTGTTGACTCTGGGGGTCACCAGCAAGCCCCCGTTCGGTTTTTACGTCTGATATCTTCTACGCTAATCTACAACGTATTGTGGAGCAGAATTATAGGATCTTACATCGACTGTTGATGTTTCACCCCCGTACATAGATGATTCTAAATGTAGTCTACAACCTCATACTATATCTGTTGCATGCGGCGTAAGCCTTTTGTCGTTGTGGTGACCAGGTCATAAGGCGTCCACACACCCCAAGGGGTATCGGCTCTATTACTATTTTTGCTGCAAACCCAAGAGAAACTGTCCTCGCCGCATCAACCTACACCCTCACACAGAAGGTACTGAGGAAATCTCGTCATAATAGCGTTTCCTGTTATGGTAGTTAATAAACAGGGACGAATTAACGTATTTGGCGTAGTTGCCGAAGCATGTGATGATAGATCCAGGGTCGACATCAGCCACCACATCTGGTATTGGATAAGGAGGCATTGTGTCCTAATTAGGCTAGAAAGAATCAGCGCTTTAACGTGCAGGATGGTCTGTATCGAGCCGTGGGCGTCATGGGCGTACTCCAATGCTACGGTCTATTACGGTTGCCGAGCAGAATCAAAAGGCTGGATAGATTCACCCCGGATGCTTGTTCCGTACATAATTGCTTTTTATCTTACCGCTTCACGATATCCATCTTGTATGCACCGTTGAGGCGCGGACGCTAGCGAGCGACGTTTGGGTTGATTCTTTAATATTCTCCCCTGTCCTCCGCTAAAGATACTCGGTCTCCTCTCCTCCTCTGCAACGCCTAAACCAGGTGTGCTCGATCCACCCCTTCTTATTCATTGTAGGGTGATAACTAGGGCCTAATCCTCGGCCGCCCGGGGCCAAATGGACCTTGCGCCGCACGGAGACGACACTCGCATGTCGAGGAAGCACAAGCCACGAACAGGAGTGCCCGGAACACGTGTTCCCGCGCCGCCTTGTCTCGCAAGGATATATTCGCTGATTGGAATTTTCAGTCTTGAAACAATCCTAACCCCACTTGACACTCTTCGAAACAAAGTAAAATGAGCCTGGGGGCGCAAAATACTAGGTTCGCATCGATTGACTGTAAGCTTATGCCAGATATGAAACCTCTTAAAACCTCTTGTAGCTCTTTGGGCATTGCCCTACCGATTGCAGTTTTGGATCGACCGTGCCTGATGGGTGGTGTCAAATCGGGAGGGGTAAACCTAATGATCGCAGGCACTACTACTACATCGTTCCTAGCCGCCTCGACAGGTTATGAATCTTGTCAGCAGAGTTATTTTAAGGGCCCATGGCCAATAATTTTCTGATAAGATCTTGCACGGCGCCGCCGCATAATCATCTGCCCTCGCTTTCGCTTCGGGTATCTATCATGTTTCGTCCTGCCATTCCTCCGCGCCTGCTTCTTCGCGCCTTTGCATCCAGAAATAACTCGTCACTCTACGACATGGAGCCTCCGACGGCATATGTACTAGCAGCCAATTACGTTAAGATTCCGAGAAGTCGAGGCAGGAATCCCGCAACGGCCACACCCTCTAAGGTGGTCGAAGCAAACTCCCATTGGCTCAATGCCGATCGCAGAGGCCAGCCTATTCCTTTGCCGAGGGAACCTTTACCAGGCGAAACATCCCCCTCGCCTGGCGGGACCATCCTAAAGACAACGAACCTCCACACCCTCCAAGTTGTCTTTAGTCTGCCCACGGGAGACTATAGACCATCCTATGCGACGACCCAATTGCAACCGACCAGGGTTCTCCCTTGTCGGTCGCGATACAACTCTATCACAAATATTTATTCTCCACCAAGCCACAATAATGTCAACTCTTCTCTCGCGGACCTCTTCAAGACAGCCTCTCCCCTCATCCAAAACACCCTGACTCCACCCAATCTTTCTCGCCCCAGCAACTTGTTGCAAAACAACAGCTGATGCACTCTCAAACGATCTCGATATCGTCATGCCGGGTGGAACCACCCGACCACCGCGCCCAAACCAACGCTCTCAGTTCCACATGTTCCGGCGGTGTTGAAGGAGCATATCCAACTCGCCCTGCTTTTACTTACTCTCCAAGATCTAGGATGACGCCTCTTCCTTCGCCCGAGCCACCATCTGTGCGTCCAGAGTATGTTCAATTGACTTCACCAAACGCACTAGTTCCCCTCGGCAGTTTGATCCAAGGCGGCCAAACATAAACTGTGAGCGTTGGGTCGCGGACATAGCGGAGTTAGTCTCGGCCGGAATGTTTTCCCCAAACTCTACTACTCAACTCACAAGCATTTTGCCCTCTCACTGCTTTTATTTACCCACGAACCATCCCTTACGAGTGCCGACCGGTGAGGGGTGCTTTGGCTGTACTCCCCCTCGCGCTCAGCCCGGCTGGCCCCTGGGACTTTCCTACTATAGTTGTGTAGTAGCCCAGTGCGTAGACTTCCTCACTTTGGTACACGCCGGGAACGCCCCAGCGTAGGGTTCATTCTATACAATAAAATTGTCATCCTATTCCTATGTGTTTCTATTTCTATCCTATGACGGAGCTCTCGAGAGCGAGCACCATCCCACCCACGTTTAAGTCGAGCATCCTCAAGCTCACCGTTAAGTTTCGGCGCGAGAATTAACTCGCATATCAGCGAGAGATTATAATTTAGCCAGTTCACCCTGGAGGAGCTTCGAGACAACTAGTTGTCGGGGCCGGGCCCGGGATCTCCCAGTCACTGAGATCACCAATTCCCATGACGATATGACAAGCCGCCACGGGGACGGCAGCTAATTCGCCAAATTCTAATTCCTACGGGTCTCTTCGCCTGCTGGTCAAGTCGACTTGTCATTTAAACGATTGTCAGGCAACTCGATGGAAAGCGCCGGGATGACAATCGCGGCGTCAAAGAGGCTGAGTGAATTAGGCTGCCCAGTATCCAGAGGGCGCGGGGGTGCCAATGGAAGCGAAACGAATTTCTGTCGTCAGTATCAAGATTCGACGTCTACGACTGGCTCGGCCGCGCTAGCAACAATCGCTGGAGGCGTGCCCCGGAGCGCAGGGAGTGGTTCCGATGCTGGAGGAACGAGTTTTGTCAGGTGTGGCCGGAGTCACTCATGGCCCCGAGCCCCCGCGATTGGTTACGGTAAGCTTGAAACCTGCTGCCTGATTGATTTATACTGATCGTTTTTTCTTGTAATTCGGCGACTTCGATAAATGACGACGACATCTTAGCTCTCGCACAGGCAATCGACGCTCGGTCCCAGCTCTGAGGTGGCACCCCGCCTACCTCGCGATTGAGTAGCAGCCCCCTTCACATCCCGGTGGAGGACCACTACCAAGAACGCAAGTAGCGGAAAGCGATGGAGCAGCAGGAGTACCGCCCACTCTTTCTTCACTCAACACTTCGACCGGAGGCTGCACTCTCATCGATCCACAAAGACCTCGTCGCAGTCATCCAGCCTCGCCAAGTTCGCGTACACCTGCCGATATCCGAGCTCCTGTGACGCTCGTGAGGGACTTGGAAGACGGGATCAGGGCCATGACTGCTCAGTTTAACGAATCCATAGGCGCCGTCATCAGAACGAGGTCCGAGAACAATCCCAGTACAACGGCAGAAGTGGTTAGGACGGGTGGGCGCAGCACGTTTGTATCCGCCCTTTCTAGAAAGAAAAACCCAAATCCTAGGGGCCCAGAGACACGTTCGGTGTGAGGGAATGCAGCGAACAAGGGTGACGCCGGTCGGGGGAGGCGGAGCCGGGCTGGGCGGAGGGTCTTCCGATAAGCGGGAGTTGATCTCCCTGACAAATGGACATTGTGTGGGAGAGACTCAGTTGGGTGTATGCGTGAGGTTTCTGTTGACTCTGGGCGTCGCCAGCAAGCCCCCGTTCTGTTTACGTCTGAACTCTTCTACTCTACTGTTAAAACGTGTTGGGGAGCAGAATTATAGGATTCTACGTTGATTGTTGATGTCTCACCTCGTACATAGACGGTTTTAAATGTAGTCTACTCATAATATATCTGTTGCATGCGACGTAAGCCTTTGTCAGTGCGGTTACTGCGTCTTGACGAGACATGAGGCATATGCACGTTCCAGGGGTATCACTTCTATTGTTATTTTTGGGTGCAAAGCCAAGAGAAATCGACCTCGCCGTATCAGTCTCCAACCTCACATCCGGTATTCGCAGAGCACCGAGGAATATTAATGGCGTTTCCTGTTATAGTGGTTCATAACACGGGTTAAACCACGCATTCGGTGACTGCCGAACCGTGTGAAGACAGACCTAGGGTCAGAATCAGCCACCACAACAGGAATTGGATAACGATGCATTATATCCGCACTCAGCGATAAATAAACAACAAGCGCTCATCGAACCCGGGAACCTCCGCTCTTTAACATGGGAGATGGTCTGCACCAAGCCGTGCGAGTTTCGGCCGGTCAAGCCATCGATTGCGGGGAAACTCAAAACTGTCCCTCAACAGGAAGATCATGATCAGCTCCGATCGCGTAATATGGTATATTTAATTTCCACTTTTCCGTGCTTACCAAGGCTCGACGCACCACTTCCCTTCGATCAGCCAACTGGCAACGTGAAACTCGCTCACCCCCTCCGCCGCACTTCTGAAGAGAAACAATGTGGGTGCACTTGTAACCTCACCAACCCTTCGAACCACTATAATGTGAAGAGAATTTGAAATCCACAAGTCGTAAATGGCTTGAATTTATTCTACATTTGGCAGGACATGGCTAGTCCCCGGATGTCAATAAGCGAGGAGCTCAACGTTTTCCGTCTGAGACTCAAGTGCGGCCAAAGCCTGAAATTTGATTCCAGCGCGCAAAATTCAACCGTGCGTTCCCACATGATGCTAAGCAGCTTACATCTCGGCTAGAAATAACGCAGTGCACGTCCCCGACAGGGGCGGTTGCGTAACAACCCTGGCACACCCCAAGATGTCTACTAGAGTATCAAACAGATCAATAGATCGTTCTTTTGCCCTTTGTGGATACCAGATATTGCGGTCGACACAGGTAGAATGCTGGGGATAGACCCATGACCAGACGGGAACAGGCCAGGCTAAAGGCACCATGCCTAAATCCAACTATCCCGGCCAGCCTTCTCGCTCTGGACTCCGAGTTTCGGCATCACATTTACTAAGCCTCCCCTCTTCACGCAGGCAGTCAAGTCATGTAACTTAGTCGCAGCACCTGTCGTACGCCACATCGAGCCCAAAGACCCCAGTCCGCACATCGGAGGAGCTCTTGGCTCTGTTTGGAGTGCCAAGGTAATCGCAAGTTATAGCCATGATCCCACAGATAGAGTAACGTACTATTAATCGCATGTCGTCCGAAATATGGTCAGAATATCAGTTTTCTTCTGAAGCTTGGATTTAGATGAATGAGTCACGATCAGATTAAGCATTCCACGGTTCTTCCCGACATACACATTCCTCAACCTCTCCAGGGAAGAATGAGGATAAGCTTGACCTTCATTGTCAATCGCAAGGCAGATCAACTGCCGCTTTTGAACGTCTTGCTGAGCCACACCCGCCGGTCTTTTGGCAGGTTATCAATGAGGACGCAAGCACTATGTACTACCTAGCGACGGTCTTCCGATTTCATTGGGGCTTACCCTCAAGCCCACCTTCGTGCCCCCGCATCCCGGAGACCACGAGACTGGCGTGTTGTTTGCTTCTACTTCTCGCTCATCACTCTGACCTTTATTCGGAGAATGTTCTTTGTCACCTTCTAGTTTCTATTTTACATAGTTTAGGGTAATCGTATCGCAGCCGCCTAGCGCCCGAGGGCATTTATTGGTTAGCCATAAATTGCACCTTGACGTCGCATGTTAGCCAGCAGGTAACTGGCTTATATATTCTGGAAATATTTTCAGCTCAAGGACACGATCGCTCGTTCGAACGATTCCCTCTCCATGTCTCGGCGCCCATCTTTGTTTCGCGGTCCCTCGACCCGGGGTTCGGGGACAGGCGGAGTATTTTCCGAGCACACCATTGAATCCGACAGGAGCGACGACGACAACAACTCGGAGCAAGAATCTGAACCCCAATCGGAGCAGCCGCCGCCCGAGAGTCCCCCTCCCGAGGATGGCCCGACGTCTGAAGATCCAGAGAAAGGACCCGAGAAGCCAATAAGGAGACCTTGGCCCCTCTGGGTGAGTCACCCTCTCGTCTTCACAGCGTAGTCGACTGACTTGCTCGTTTGATCGCAGGCGAAGTTGTGCGCGTGTATTAGTTTAATCATTGCGATTATTCTTATAATCGTCCTCAGTGTGGTTCTGACTAGAAAATCAGTCCTTACCCCATCGTTACCCGACACAACCCCCACGGCGACCACGGCGACCACGGTGACCGTGGTGCTCACCATCTCCCTCGCTATAACTCCGACAAGCGATGCCCTGCCTACGCTTACACCAACAGCTGATGATACCTCGCCCACTACCGCACCTGATACGCCGCCCACTGCTACACCCTCCGGAGAAACCCCAGCAACTGATACCCCACCGACAACCGCACCGACCGCGGGCCCCGCAGTAACTGATGCTCCGCCGACCGCGGGCCCCTCAGCAACTGATGCTCTGCCGACCGCGTGTAGGGGAGAGCGCCTGCTCCCACGGTTTCGATTCCTTAGTCCGTTCGACTGTCGCTAACCTTTCCCTTTTCTGACAGGACTAGCGATGAGGATCTCGCGTAGGCGAGAATCGGCCCTGGATTCGCCGACGATCGGATTCCTCTTCATACTCGATTACCGTATATAGTTCTTCGGCTTCTTTCTCTCTCGTCCCTCTCGATGTCTTCCTTTACTCTATCGGACCGTGCAACTGCTCCGCCTTGTGTATAAATAGGTAGTAGGGTAGCCTGTACTGTCCAGATTCACCATTAATCAATTGTCTTACGGCCACTGAATTCACCTGGAGTGAAACTAGCGACTTTGAGACAACCAAACGAAAAGATTAGATTAGATTACTAATACTATCACGTGTATGCACGTGAGGGAGATTAGATAAACTAGTCGACCTTACACCACGGGCCCCTCAGCAACTGATGCTCCGCCTACTGCCGAACCGTCAGTCGGACCTTCGGCCACTGTTGGGCCTTCCGATGGGCCTTCACCAACCGATACCCCAATCACCGCACCAGGTGTGCCGACACCGACTGGACCAGGTGATCAACCAACCTCCCAAACTATCGTACGTCGTTTCATTACTTTACTTGGTTCCAATTCTCAAATTTTACATTAACTCGCAGGCTGACACGGCGAGCGCTCCGAGCCCAACATTTGTCGGCCCTCCGAGTGGTAGTCCCACTGATACCTTCCAACCTCCGAGCCCACAGCCAACCGTCATGCGTCCCGATCGACCTCGCCTCATTGCTCCCCCCTATCGGTGGCCACTGCTGACGACGCTTATCGCCTCCGACCCATATCTACAAGCGTGGGACGGTACGATAGTGTCGAATGCAGATCAATTTGCCCAATTGCCTCCAGTGAGCCCTTCCGCTAATGAAACCGGGCCTTACGACGTCCCCGGCGAAGTCAAGATAAGGATCAAAACGTTCGCCTATGCCTATCGGAGGACAAGCTCAGACATATGGGTTACTAGGACTTGGACGGAGATTCTGGTTAGTGGATATTCGCCCATGCTCCCAGCAGGTGTACTAAAGGGACTTTGTAGAATATTCTCAACTACGCGCCTGTTCCAAGCAACCCACTCGGCCCACCATATCCCTGGCAGCTTCCTTATTTCATCGACTGGTATGAGCTTACATCGGCTCTCGCCATTGCCTACGACTGGCTCTTCGAAGTGTGGAGCGCCGAGCAAAGGCAGAAGATTGAATCGATGATCATTTGGGCTGGGTTGTCGTCCGCTATTCACGACTTTGGTTTCGACCATTCTACTCCCGCTACATGGACAACCTCCCCGGGACAGAAGAGCTGCGTTTCAAATGCTGGCATATTGATGAGGCTCTTGGCAATCTGGGACACACTCTCGTCCGATAGGGCCGGCAGCGGGATCGCGGATCCTGCCCAGCAGGTTTTCGCTCAAAGCCTCAGTAGCGCCACAAGCTATTGCGCCAGTTCAGTTAGCAAGGATAGAAGTTGGATCGAGACGCCTAGCGCCGGGCTGGCCGGGGCAACTGCTCTTGCAGAACTCGCGGCATCGTTCCTTGCGGCAACCGGTGGTACTTACGGCCTGATGACCACCAATCCCAACTTCAAACGCTTCGGCCTCTTCCAGATATACGCATCCGGTTACAAAGGCCTCTTCGACTACGGAGACGTCGAGCCCACCGTGTACAGCACCTCCGGAAACTCCATGATGTTCTATGCGGTCCAATACAACAAGCCGGAATACATGCTCTTCCAGAGAGACCGTTCCGACGCCGCAGACCCGTGGAGCATGTTCTGGTATGAACCGACCATTGCGGGACAGTTCTGGAGTGGACTACCTCTGGATCATTACTTCGACGACCCGCAGGATAGCTGGGTCTCAATGCGGTCGAGTTGGACGGATCCCCAGGGCCTCTTTGTCGCGATGAAGAGCGGGAAGTTGACTGGCCATTCCGCAAAAGGGGACCTAGACCTAGGAGACTTCGTCATTGATTGTCTCGGAGAGCGATGGGCGGTAGAATTAGGATCGGGGATGACCAATGCGACGGGGTATTCCGATTCTGAGGCGCAGGATAGCCAGCGCTGGCTATACTATCGAAAGCGTACGGAAGGTCAAAACACAATTCTTATCGGTGGGGAGAACCAGAATGTTGGAGCTTCTCCGACGTGCAACTTTGGGTCAACAAACACAGTGCAAGGCGCAAGCACAGGATTCCACGTCCCTCTTGATTCAACCGCGTTTTTTACAACTGATATATCTACTGCCTATGGCGAAGGGTGAGTCCTCGTAACGTTCTAGGACTCAGTTTTTAATGCCGCATTCCTCCAAACCAGGGCGTTACAGTCCTCTCCATCGTTCTCCCCGCAGAGTCCTACAATTTTCAAGTTCTCTTCAATCCACAGTGGCCAGATATGGCCGCGGATCGCTACGTGACACCACCGTTTGTATCGATCGACGGATGGACCCTGACGAGCCACGGCTGACTTGATATCTACCTTACGTTATATTCACCCCATACGCTCGGACTTTATGTTTTCCCTCTGTTGCACGTGATGGACGTTACTATGTACTCCTTTCTTGTTCCATACATTGTATGCTAGTGATTATCGTTCCAGTCGACCCTCCATTTGAGCTTTTCGTACAGAGATTCCTCTACGAGCTGAGCCCACAGATGATTTACCTGATAAGGCGAGCTCATAGTCGCAACATACCCCCCGCTTGCTTCCCCGTACGTCGTCGTGGGTCGGATCCACAGAACAGTACGACAATCCTTATCCACGTCTTAAGCGTTTACACCATCCGAAACAAGGCCCGCTTCCTCCATATCATCTTTAAGAGACTGTCAGAACTATCCACTCGACTCGACACATCCAGTCCCTGTTTGGAAGTGAATGCGTCGAGAGGAACAGCCAGGGACGTATCGCCGTTCGCACAGGTACTCCTACGTCTCAAGTTTCATCCCTCGGGACATTTATAGACGTTTTCACCCGAACCAGAAAGTTTGTTATAGGTCACCAACGAAGGTTCATAACGTATATTTCCTAATCGAACTCTGGAACAAAGGGGGCTGCCCAAGATGTGACAAAGAGAGTCGACTAGCTAGTCATATTAGATTTATTTGCCTTTTCCCCCAGTTCCTGCAGGCAAGGGGTCAGGCCCAACCAAAAGAAGGCAGCTGCGTGGTTCTAGAGCCCTGAACTTCGGTTTGGTGTCGAACTTCCTGGTTTCGTCACCCTTCGTAGGGTCATCAGGCTCCGTCTTGTCTCC
>WSTY01001532.1:0-10143 GCA_019633465.1 Tulasnella sp. 417
AAACTAGCTTGAGCTCGAGCTTGAACGACGTATCCGAGATCCGAAAGTTGGTGAACCTTACGCAAATGCCTTTCGTCGCGCCAGGTATGCTTTTCATTGTTCCCAAAAAAACGCTCGGGTGCTAACTCGTCGTTATTAAGGCGAAGCGGAACGACTACATCAGGCCTCGTCTAATCTAATTCACGCCTGCAAAACCATCGAAGGCTGGAGCGCTGAAGCACCTCGTTGGAGCCACATGTTCCTTGGTCTCTTGAACTGGCTACGGCCCCTGTGCAGTTCATGGTCCCTTTCAACCATGGATCCGGCAGAGATGCATGGCCTACCTACCGAATCCCGAGTTACCAACGCGATCCTTGTCATCATGCAGAACATCTTGGCGCATGCGGATGCGAGTGGTGAGGAAGCTGCGGAGGACTACATTCGGCAGCAAGACCGCTCTCTGCGAAGGACCGGAGAACTGCTTCAAGGAGCCACGGTTCTTTCCCTTCTGGACGAGCTCCTCTTGTCTACGGTTTCTAGCGACGGGGGAATCCGTTCGGCTACGGCGGTCGGTCCTTATCTGAAGCAGTATGCCGTTGTCGTGGAAGCCTACTTGACCGAACTCTGTCGATGGTCCAAGTCACTGTAC
The DNA here is from genome assembly GCA_019633465.1 of Tulasnella sp. 417. Lineage (NCBI taxonomy): Eukaryota > Fungi > Basidiomycota > Agaricomycetes > Cantharellales > Tulasnellaceae > Tulasnella > Tulasnella sp. 417. Next base: position 629 of record WSTY01001532.1, read on the forward strand.
AAATTGACCTACATCCTCTGTTCGACACTCCGCACCATAGCAGACAAAGGTTTCTGCAAGCCTCAAGACGCGGATGAATCGGAAGGAAAGGATGCAGATGGGTCTGGGAAGTTGGAGGAAGGCACTGGTCTTGGTTTGGGACAAGGGAAGGAGAACGTCAGCGAGCAAATCGAAGACGAAAGCCAAGTGGAGGGCCTGCGCGGCGAGGAAGATGACCCCCAGGAGCAACGAGAGGAGGATGAGGAAGACGACAAAGCCATTGAGATGAAGGACGACTTTGGTGGCGAGATGCAAGACGTGGAGGACAAAGGGCGAGACGAGGATGGTGAGGGAGAAGACGAGGAAGAGCAAAGTCCCGAAGATCAAGTTGGCAACCTCGACCCCTTGGATCCCAATGCTGTCGACGAAAAGCTCTGGGGAGAGAAAGGTGGACCCGAACAGAAGGACGACCAAAATCAAGGCCCCGACCAAGCCCCGCAGAACACTGCCGACGGTCAATCAGAAACGGTAGCACGTGAAGACGATCGCCGCCCGCAACCCGATGGCAAGGACCAGGAGGATGCACCAAAGGACAGCGGCCCTGACGAGATGGAGGCAGACGACCAAGCGGAGGAGGAAGAAGACGGTCCGGATCTCGACGCTCCTGTTCCCGATATGGGCGCGAAAATGGACGAGCACGTACCTCAAGGCGACATCCTAGACCTTCCGGAGGACATGGAGATTGGCGGTGAAGACGGGAAGAGCGACGAAATGGACATGGAGGATGATCTTGGAGACTTGGAAGGGGATGAAGAGAACGTCGATGAGGGGAAGCAGCAGGATCGAGCGTCAGAGATGGGCGATGAAGATGCCGAGGGCCAGGAGAGCGAGCAGAAGGAGGTGCAAGAAGAGAATAAGGACGGAGAGGCGGAATTGGACGAGGTGCCCGAGGTTCCACATGCGTCACGCCCCGACGTCGATCGAAATGCTGCCGGAGATGCAACCGTATCGGCGGAAGAGAAGGAGCAAGGAGCGGCCCCCAACGGAGGTGCACGCCAAGAGCAGGGGGAAAAGTCTTCCGACAACCCCGAGGAGGAGATCGACATGCCCGAAGGAGAAACATCCACGGAGAACCCGAAGGAGTGAGTCATCTCACTGGTCGCTGCGCTCGAGCAACTAGTTCACAAATTTTTTACGTAGATCGGACAAAGAGGTCGCTGAGAGGCAAGAGAGCAAAGACGCTAGTGGACGTGCCGAAAATCAAGGTCAAGGATCCCGTGAAGAGGAAGAAGTGGCCGAGATGCCAAACCCCATTCGAAATCTCGGAAACGCACTCAAAGACATCCAAAGACGCTTCCAAGAGATTCTCGAGCCGGCTTCTACCGAACGCCAGACAGGGGCCGACCCGAAGCTTCAAGAGGATGACAACGCTCAAGTGGAATATCTCCAGGACACCGATACGGATGAGGACATGCAAGCTCTTGGACCATCGAACCCCGAGGACCAGGCAACGCGTCTCCGCGACCTCAAGATCTCTGAAGAGGACAAGTCCCCAGCTTTGGCTCCTCTACCGGATATAGACGATGTGGAGATGGACGAAGAGGAGAGACCGACACGGCTCGCCGCTCCTGACCAACTGCTTCCACTTCCCAAGTCGGAGGCAGACGACGCAAACATGGAGGCTGCATTGACCGAAGCACAAGTCCGCGGTGATCCATCCGTTCGGCCTGTGGACGAAAGCCAGCAAGAAGACCCAACACCTTCAAAAGTCGAGCAGGAGGAGCCGACGGCGTTCGAATCCGAAGAAGTGGAACTCGCCCTTCGCACCTGGATGGAGAATGGACAACCTCCCGAGGGAGCTGATGAACTCTGGCGCCTGTACTCGTCCCTTACTCAAGACCTTTCCACGCACCTCTGCGAACAGCTTCGTCTGATCTTGGAGCCCACCCGAGCAACGCGACTAAAGGGAGATTATCGAACCGGAAAGCGACTCAACATGAAGAAGATCATCCCTTACATCGCAAGCGAGTTCACTAAGGACAAGATCTGGCTTCGACGAACGCGTCCCAGTCAACGGGAGTATCAGGTGCTTGTGGCATTGGACGATTCCAAATCCATGTCTGAAGGACATTCTGTCCACCTGGCATACGAGACGCTCGCGCTTGTCACCAAGGCGCTGAGTCGGCTGGAGGTTGGAGATGTTGGCGTAGTTCGGTTCGGGAAGGCTGTCGAAGTTCTTCATGGATTCGATGGTGCACCGTTCTCAGATTCGGAGGGCGCGAAAATCTTTGGAGCGTTCAGATTCGATCAAACCGCGACCAACGTGTTCTCGCTCATCGAGACGTCCATCAAGGTCTTAACGGAAGCACGGGAGAAGAAGAGCATGTCGTCAAGCTCCGCTGCGGAATTGTGGCAGTTGGAGATCATCATTTCCGACGGTATATGCCAGGACCATGAACGACTACGAGCTCTACTCAGAAAAGCGGAGGAACAGCGCATCATGATCGTCTTCGTCATCGTCGACTCCCTCCGTCGCTCCACCGCCTCGACTTCTGCGGCCGCTCAAACTCCAAGCCAAAACTCGATCCTGTCGATGAACCAAGTCTCCTACAAGAACGTCAATGGCCGAATGGAACTCACAATGGAGCGTTATCTTGATACCTTCCCCTTCGAATACTACGTGGTCTTGCGTAACGTGGAGGCATTGCCAGAGGTGTTGTCGGGTACTCTGAAGCAGTTCTTCGAGCGAAGTTCCGAAGCTTGACGCGCTCAACAACTGATTCATTTTTTTCGGAGTATTTCTACCTTGTATCTCGTACCAAACCGTTGTGATATATATTCTGTGTATTCTAGGTATCAGAGCTATTGTCAAGATTGACTTCGACGTGATGGGGAAAACTGTCACTGGTGTCCCTTCTCAGTCAGTGCCAAAGAAGCAGGATGACGAAGATGGCGATGCGAGAGTCGATGTAGCCCCTTGGTCAACAGACGGCGCTACCAACGGGGTCAGCGTTTCGCGGATGCGTTTCGCTGAGCGCTCACAAGTTGCCCTGGTTCAACACGAGATTCAACTCCACCGAGTCTTACCGAGTCTAATTATCCATTCCAACCCCCTTTCTTTCTACGTAAAGGAGGAAGCTTAATTCGCTCACACCATCAATCCTCCCCCATTCCCTCCATCACCACCGCCTAGCCACTTAGCCGCCGCCATCTCGTCTCCACCGCCCTCCAGGCTCCGGGCATTGATGGGTAAGCTAGTGACTAAACCGCCCGCAGAGCAGAGCGTCAACACGTGAGGCACACCTGGAAGGACAAAGGTCGAAGCGGACACCCACAAATCTACATGATCATCAAAGCCTCATATTCCTTATCACAAACTCGCAGTGCGGCAACACGTCTTGTTTATATAATAATTATTTTATCGGACAGGCACTTCCCTAGCAGATCACAAGGGATCCTTGTTGTGATTGGCCATGCTTCTGTGCCGAGTCCAGCTTGGCGAAGTCGTGAGATCGCTTGTTTCATTGGTCATGCTCTGAAACCCCGGCCAGCCCTTACAGATATTCAAAACCCGAACACGCGAGGGAGTATTGAGTTGCGCCAAGTCGCCGCGCAAAAACCATACGATGAATGAGCCAATTCTTGCCGAATTGAGGTGCTGTCAAAATACGTACATCCCATTGCGTGGGCCGGTTGTCCGTGACGCGACCTTGCTGAAACAGGGCTAAGCGTGCAGCATCAAGTCAACTCCCTCAGCACCGGCTATCTCAGTTCTCCCCCGCTCAAGTTCGCCTTCCTTCGCAGTGGTCTCCGACTTTGATAGAAAATTTGCTTCATCCATAGAAATGGAAGGTCAAAAGTAGACTGTCCGTCGGATTTCTGGGACACTTGGTCTGATACTCAAGAAAAAGTGAGACGGACAGACTAATTTTACATGATGTGGTTGAGTGTCTTGGCAGGGCGCAGTAAAGATCTCCCAATGCTAACCCTGAATCCTAAAAACTCCGTTCACACAGGGCTTTCAGGGATACAGCCTCAGGCACCCGACGACCAAATGTCAAGTGACCGAATGTCCTCGAGGAGACGTCCAATCACGACCGATTAAGCCCTGGCCTGACTCTTGTTCACGTTCTCTCTGCCCCAGGTTGCTGCGGCAGCACACGTTCTAATGCTCGGTGGTGGAGGCGGAGTATAGTCTACAAGGGTGAGTCCTTGTGGTTACTTATTGCAAAAACCAAAAAAAGAAAAAGAAAAAAAAGGTGGTTGACGATCAGCGAATTGCATTCAAAGACCTGTGCGACGTGATCTCCCTTGAACCCCGCCAACGTGATGACATAGGCTAAACTCAGCATTGCAAGGAACTTCATCGCTTTCTCGACAAAATGCCTCGAACAAGTGAAGCGTGTGTATCCTGATCGTGGAAAAAGGCAACCCGACATTTACTATAAGTATTGAGGACGTGGCTCACTACGATGCGAACCAGTAAGACTCCTTTGACCTCTCTGCTATTTTCTTCCCTCTCTTCGCACCAAAAAACCTCAGGTCGTACATCAGTTATTTTGATCTCAATCAAACCATTCAATGAAACCCGACGAAAGCCACTCGACAGACCCGCAGAGCTCGCCCACGTCCGATCATGGAGATCCTTCTCGTAAACTAGGGGACAATGGCAAACTGGTATGTATCTCTCGAAGCTCAACCCCAAACTTTGACAGCGCTCTGAACAACCTTGCTTCTAGAGGGATGAGCTCGAGAAGCTTGCCCAATGGCGAATCAGTCCTTCTTCGATCAAGTTCCCGAAGAACGCTCGGAAGTTCGAGGGAAAATATGGCACGGTTTCCCGGGCGCTCATGACTGTTCCGTCGTGTCGTGAACAGGGGATGAGCAAATCTGACAATCCGGAGGAAGGTCTCACGCTCCCGAACGATGAAACCGACAATCCGACCCTTCGCGCCTCAGAGTCGGGAGCTAGCGGCGACGTCGAACGAGAGAAGGAAGGTATCGGGAGATCTTATATCGGGGCGCTAAGGAACAAGGGCAGGAGCTTTATAAAGAAACTCGCCGGGCGCAGAGCACCCTCTGGTCTTGTGCAAGCTGTGGCTATAAAGGAAATGAAGATCTCGAGAGATATTACACGGGTATTGCGGGTGAGCATGGTTCAAGCATCACCGCGTCGTTCTTCGGGACTAAGTTTGCCTCAGTTGATGCTCCGGGAAGCCGGATTTTTAGCCGAACTTTCTCATCCAAACGTTATCAAGTTCGAGGGATTCGTGGAAGATATATCCAAGAATAGGATTTGGTTGATCTTTCCCTGGGAAGTAAATGGCAACTTGAGGGACTTTGTCGCCTCGGCCGATTGGAAGATTCCTGAGCGAATCTCACTGGTACGACCATGCCGCTTTTCTTGGACCGACTTCTGAGAGTTTGTGCTCCAGATAAATGATGTGGCCGAAGGCGTGGAATATCTTCACGGTCTACAACCACCTATATATCATGGGGACTTGAAATCCGTAAGTCACGAGAAAATTGGGATGATATGCTCGGAACGCCTTATCCTAGAACTACAGATCAACATATTGGTTAACTCTGAACACCGCTCGGTCATCACCGACTTTGGGTCCGCTCGTCGGCTTTCTGTTAAGGATTCGGAAGACGGCAGGCAACGGACCGAACAGGTACCAAAAGAATTGTTGCTCGATGTCACGTTCTCTGCGTCCACACAGACTATGACATTGACCGGAGATAAGTACACGCTTCGGTGGGCTGCTCCGGAGCTGCTATACGAGTGCGGACCTGGACTGTGGAGCGATATATGGGCGCTCGGCTGGGTCGGCTACGAGGTCAGTCGACATCCCGGTGATTTTAACATTGGGGACGAACTAACCGGGACCGGAATAGGTCATGACGAACTCAATGCCCTTTCAAGATGTTGGTGATGTTCAAGTCGTGGTGAACGTAATTCGAGGAGATCTCCCGCCCATCTCCGACGAAGCTCGGATGCTGTTGATACGGGCACTTTGCTCACTTCTGAAGCGGTGCTGGGACCTTGATCCCCGTAAGCGACCCACAGCTACGGACTGTCGAACTGCAATTAGTTGGATGGCAAGTAATGCTGATTTGGGGCCAATTGCATGCAACTGAATTTGGATTTGATATAGCCCATGCTCGTTCCGAAACCAGCACAGATATCCGAAGCGACTGAATTGCCGTACCACTCACCTGAGCTTCTGATGAAGCTAGGATTTATGTACAAACAGCAAGACGACTATCCTAACGCGTCAGAGCACTACACCAAGGCTTTGGATGTCTACACGACTGTCGCGGACAACAAAGGAAGAGCAGACGCATTGTACGAGCTCGCTGGAATCCACAGGATGCAAAGCGAGCACAGCCAGGCCGTCTCGTTATACTCCGAGTGCCTACAAATCTACACTGACCTCGGCAACAAGCGCGGGAGAGCTGATGCTCTGAAGGGTCTGGCTGAGGTGCATCGGGTTCGACAGGAGTGCGACCAGGCCGTGACACTGTACTCCGAGTGCCTGCAAATCAGAGTCGACATCGATGACCAAAAGGGCAGAGCCGACGCTCTTTGGAGCCTCGGTGAGATACATCGGGATCGAAACGAGTTTACCGAGGCCGCTCCATTCTACGCGGAATGCCTAGAAATCTGCATTACCATCGGTGACGCACGTGGGACATCCAACGCTCTCTGGGGCCTTGGTCGGATGCACTGGTTTAAACATGAACACACTCCGGCTGAAGCATTCTTCGACGAGTGCTTGCAAATCTGTACCGACATGGGGGACAAACTTGGAACAGCCAGTGCTCTATCTGGTCTCGCAGATGTGCACAAGGCTCGAGGCGAATACGATAAGGCCTTCGCATTGTACTCCGAATGTCTCCAGATCCAGGCCGATATTGGCGAGATACAAGGGAGAGCCTTCACTCTGAAGGGTCTCGCTGGTGTATATTTGGCCCGAAACGAGCTCGACCAGGCTTTTGAACTCTACTCCGAGTGCCTTCAAATAGATAACGACCTCGGTCCTACAGACTTGGGAGCACTCGCGCTGTTGGGCATCTGTCAGGTGCAGGTGGCTCGGGGAGATCTCATACCAAGCTTAAATGCATTCTCCAAGCTCTTAAAAAGAGCTACTCCCAGCTTTACACTAAGAACGTTGAAAGGTCTTAGGTTGTTAGGTGATAATTATATGCAGGACTTTCAAGATGCATTCGACAACGTTCGTTATGCCTCTGTTTTACTCCAGAAACAGATTGAAGGCATTCATGATGGCGCTTCTGCTTTAGAACAAGGAGTGAATGCTTGTCAATTAATTGACGAAGCGGGTGCTATCTGAACTTTCAATACCACAATAGGTATTAGACAGAAGCTTGTTCTTGGTCGGTATTTGACCGCCATCAAAATAACGCATGTAGTCTGTAAATTCTGTTCTACTTATTTGTCGCTTGCCATTCATTCCTCTTGTGGTGCAACCAGTCCAGAGTCCCGTCTGTGCCTAATTCGCCCTTCAACCACAAAATCGTGACAACTTCCCATGGCTATTTCTCTGTAATCGTAGCTTCGCAAGGGAGAGGAATATAGTGCGCTGTTCATGTAACCTAATTCCGATTGCCAACCTCAACCTCTGAAACCATCTATTTGAGCTATTCACTTAGCTCGATTGCTTACAATTGCTTTCTTTCTCGTCTACCAAACGCGAGAAGTCCGTGGTTGGAACGAGGTCCCTAAGCAGCAAAACGAGGAACGGAACAAACCCCGACCTCACTCCCATGCAGCATTACCCACAGTCACCGCATAATAGACGAAGCCATCCGAACCGAAATCCTAGAAGAATGGCAAACCCTACCACGCTCAGGCGGATACCAGTATGCCAACCGACTCCCCCCAAGCCCATACCCCTACCAACATTTTGACGACCTCCCCCGAAGAGTGTACTCGGTCCTTACGCAGGTAATAACCGGTCGCTTCTTCTCAGGTGAATACTACTACCGGCGCGTACCATCGGAGAGCCCTTCCTGGCCCCACATACAGACGGGAACGGTGGATCCTACGGCGCGCTTCGCTTGCCCTCCTGATGACCGAACTCCTCGGCACCCAGAAGGGGATCGAGGCGGTTGCGGAGTTCATCAAGGCAATGGGAGCCTTCACTAAGTCGGGACGGGAAACGTGGCGCAGGGCCCTCCAGGAAGACGCTGCCGCGATGCCAGCCCCGGCTATCACGGGTCCTCCCCTAAAATCCCACCTCCATATCCATCATCATCCCCGTTCCCATCCCCTCTCATACTGGACCTCTATAAACTATTCGATATCCATTGCTTGCTTTCTCCTTCCTGACTGTGGACGTGGACTTGTACTTAGGCTAATAGCCGTGACTTAGTTTTCCCCTCTGAATGTTTCCATTCATCTGATTTGTTTTCCCTCTTCTCCTGGTAGCTACTAGTTGTAAGCGGGGTATCTGGGGTCCTGTCCCCCCGCGCACCTTGACGCCCTTCGGCAGTCTGCTCGCGCGTTATAAATTTAGATTATCATCACCTCCAACCCCGTCACAGCGACTTGTCACACCTGGGATTTCCGATGCACGGGGAGAGGCATCAAAGGTGCAAACTAATATTTATTCCCAGGTACGAGTTACAAATATTATCCAAACGCGAGCCTCTACCTTGTATCTCGTACCAGAATGTTGTGATATATATCTATTGTGCGTTGCCACCTAAGACGTAATCGGAGAAGCCGTCGGACATGAACGGAGCTAAAAGCGGGGTTAACGTTTTGGGCCGAAGAAACTGAGCGCCGCGTTTTCGCTAAGCACTCACAAGTTAGCCAGCCGTTCCTTCGCTGGACACAAATTACTCTCCTCACTTATTCTCGGGTATTGCGTTTTCCAAGGTACGTCAAACCAGGCCGCATTGTTTCATGCTTGAGAATGACGTTCATCCCTCCGAACCCTTGTAAGGTGGCACCATAACCGCATTCACCCCATTTGTACTTGATACTTCCACCCAGAAGAATCCACGACAACCATTAAAGATCGCATACTTGAAATGGATCTAACTCCCTCTCTTTTTGTCACCTCTCTCCCGGCGATTTACCGACAACCAGCGCTCATACCTCCGGAGATTATGGTGGAAATCTTCTTGCTCTCACTACCTCCAACACAACTTGCTCAAGCACCACAAAAGACCACTATCGCGCTTGTCTGCCGCTTCTGGCACTCTATCATCGAGTCGACTCCGATCCTTTGGTCTCAGATCTCCATCGCGGACACACGCCTTTACATCCAAAAGTCGCTCCTGAAATCAGGCAAGCATCCCATTGACGTGGACGGAGCACGTCTGGTTGACGACTCGTGGCTGGATGTGGGGTGTGATGGCATGTGCTGCGACTTCATGGAAGACATCATGTGGCACTCGGACCGATGGCGACACGCGGCCCTGCAAATATCCTGCAACCAGACGTTATATGGTCCAACAGTTCTTAAAACACCCTTAAACACATTGGAATCGCTCCAGCTATACTC
>WSTY01001533.1:0-10141 GCA_019633465.1 Tulasnella sp. 417
GAACTGAGCTCCCGGGAACCAGTCGGGAACGTTCTTTACTGTGGTGGTCTCGTCAACTCGGAGCCTAAATAGATCCCCTTGCGTGACATACGTGATGGGACCAAATCTACGAGATATCCCATAAAGGTCTTCTTTAGGATCGTAATCAGGTTTTCATGCATTTCAACATAGTCGTGACCCTCAGCATCTTGATATTGACCGTAGCTTATCTCGGTGACGATCTCCCCAAGTGTTCTGAGCAATCACGGTGTTAATTGAAGATATGAAAGCGGTAACTCGAGGAGCCTACCTTTTGAGGGAGAACAAGAAGACCCCTGGACGATCGAAGACCTTCTTCACGTACTCGAGCGATTTTTGGGTGAGTAAATCGGAATAGTCTCGCTTCACGACTTCAGGTGAAAGAGCCTGCTTCAGAAGTTTTCGGTGTGTCCGCCACATAGGGCCGTAGGGTATTAGGGGAGTGCCGTTCGCCATACCTTGAGTTCACGTCAATGTTTGAAACAACTGATATCGAGCTCGAAGTACATACCGACAAGTTCTCCGACCATGACGAGCCGTGGACGATCGGCATAGATATTCCCGCGCTTCTCCAGCAGTTCTTTTGCCTCCTCGAACCCGTTGATGATCAGGATTGTCTGTCCTGGGACGATACACCATGTCAAGGGGCCGTACTTTTCTCCCCATTTAGAATACGTAAGGACAAATTTTGAGGTGGGCATGTCCAGAATATCTGTAGAACAAGAAAATTCATGTTAACCCGAGACGAAGGGGGGCGAGACACCCTGCTACGTACTTCCGAGCAAGGGTAACCCTGGTGGACCAGGCGGATGAGGCAGGTTTTTCCTCGTAAGCCACCTTTTCACAAGCAGCGCGGTAACGAGACCAACAGCCCCAAGAGCAACATTATTTACGGACAATGCGTCGATGGCCATGAATGCGAAGGGGAGGGGGTTACTAGCTAACCGCAGCGGGGCAGGCGCGAGGGTAAATATAAAGGGCGTCAAAGATGGCCACACAATCACGTCAAGAACCCTCATGTTGCCAAGGTGTACGGCCAATGGCTATTTCTCCGATGGAGAAGCGGCATAAGAAGGATTCGCGTGGACGTTGCTGGACGTCATGTGCATCTGAATGCGGTTTAGCCTCTATTTATCAGCCTTGCGTTGATTTCGAAGAATGCCCGGAATACCCAAGAAGCGCGGGTAAAGCGGAAAACCGCTTTCTTCACTGAACCGTTCGATCGTGCAGCAAGGAAATAAGCAATTAAAGGTCAGGGACTCTTGCACCAGGGAATTCCTGGAGCCGAATTCCTTCGCGTTTGGAGGTGACAGAGGCGATGAGAACTGAGCTAAAGTTGCGAATCGGTGATAAGATTTGTGTTGAGTCAGAGAACCAAGTTGCATGGGCTTCTGCCGGCTTCGGTCGCGTTGCTGGAAGTCTTCCTTCGACTGCGTGCTGCCGTCGCCCAGCCATTTTGAACGCATGCCGCCATGCAGACGCGGCATATGTTTGATCACCACATCGCCCCCACTCAACAGCAGCCACTCTGCATACTCTTGGCTGGGTGGTATGGCTGTGGATTTTGCACACACGCGTCGTGGGGCATGGAGGGCAACCAGCCGCAGCCAGTCTGGGACAAAATTGGGGCGGATAGATGCCGTAACCGGCACAACAGGATTGTAGTGAGGTCCAATACTATTGTCGAAACCCAGTTGAAGCGGAGTTGGAACAGCAATTTGAAAAGTTGGATGTCGATATCCCAACAAACCCCATACGCTGGGAAAGCGCTTATCTGGCATATGGACAACACTCCCAATTAACGTAGACGCGCCGGGGACCCCATTCAGGTGCGACGAACGACGCGACAGCACGCCACGGAAGGCTGCAGCTGAAGAATCAAGTGCATGGGATCTGATAACAATGCATGGGCAATGGCGGGCTATGACCTTCTCGTTCATGGAGAGATAGCTAGACGGGCCCTTTGCGGGACGGTACTGGGATGCGTGCTAGCCTACCCCAACTATAGCAGACGCACGGTGAATACACCACAGGTTAAAACATCACCTCGCCACTGGAAGCCTCTACTCTGCGCCGTCTTCAATGCTGCTGCTGTACATAAGGTCTGCAGTCATCACACCGGAGGGTCGGATTAGCATATCGAACACGCCAGTCCAGGTCGAAATTGGACAATGTCCTATCTCAAATATCGCACTCTGCACAACGAGCATTCGCATAGGCCTATTGCAGCAACCCTATTGAAATGGAGCTGGAGGCGGATCCAGCGAAGTTGCAGCGCGCAGGCTCGGGCTGGGAAGGCGCTTATTCGGCACCCCGTCCACCTGCAGGGTTGGAGACTCGATCACCAAGCCAATAACGTCATTATATTACAGGCACCGTGACTGCCAATGAAAGGGACTGAAGCGAAGAGGCTAACAACGCGAATCGGGTGATCCGTGCCATGAATAAAAGGTGACAGAAGTACAGCGTACAGGTGTCAGGGCGCGAAAAGACCACCACACGACACGACCATGCCAGACCGGTGCAGTGTTCCATCCTAGAATTATTCCAGACTCCTAGAAACCATACCCGTTTGCAACAAGCATAAAGACGCGTCGAAATGAACTCCTGCTATAGGGATTTCCCCGCTAGGGTCGGTGTGCTTGCTGAGAGCGGTGGGACCCCCTGGAAGCTCGAAGGAATCCCACCCTGGCACCCTGACTTCGATGGAGATTCCGGTCGTCTACTGGCCACACATCGTTGTGGTTCCAGGCGACCATTGTATGGCACGCAGGAGGCAGGAGCTGTTGCGCTATCACGACACCCTAGGCCATGGGCATTGGAATTTGGAACAGTCGGGAGCTTGGAGGTATCGGGTTCGGGACCGCCTTCGTGTGCGACATTCGGGACAAAAACCCTAGAGAATTTCTGTGTGGAGACACGGTTTGTAATTGAGTCGCCGACAAGCTGGGGCTTGAGATATCTACCGGAAGAATGGCTTGACGCGCCGCTCGCTCTGGAGAAAGGTTGTGCGGCGCCCGGAGGCTGTTGACCATGCAGGGAAGCTCGTCCCCTAGCGTCGTTGCGGAAAGGAACCGAGCTCGGAATCTATTGAGAACCCGCATCGCGTTAGCTTTGAACCACTACCGTCAGATGGTGTATTAAATCCTTGATGAAATTCTGGCCTCCCGAACTTTGGGACCCCAATTTTATACAAAGCTTTGAATCTCGGTGCAAGGTACTTCAACTTGATACCCTTTAGTGCGGCTATCGTTCAAGGGTGATAGCCAGGAGTCGAGGAGTGGGAGTAGATGAGTGAGGTGATTTGCATTTGGGAATGTGGGGTCGATGGCGAGTCGTGGTCAGTGACCATGCCACGACTCCCGTCCCTTGTGGAACATATTCTGGCGCTCCCAACGCGATGTGGAGCCCACCCGGTCCCGTTGGCCTTCCCGACACCTTGGGCTTCCCTTGTGACGAACCACCGGTGTTTTTCCCTCAAAGAAACCCTGTGCAAAGTTTGTCTATCGCGACAAATTATTGCTTCGGGCGTCTAGGAGATAGCAAGATGAATGACAATCGCCTAGGCCAAAGTCGAAAGCGAGAATACCCGCCCTCTAAACATCCTTCTTCGGACAGCGCAAACGGATTGCGGGCTCGGTTTTGTCGGTGGTGGGGCCCTTCGGCCCTGGGATTGGGGATGGCACTCTTGCAACGCGATCAGTCAACGCAAAAAATCAAAATATGAGCGGAGGCATGACGGACTTACTAACCTTCCGGACAGAAACACCGTTGAACGTTAATGATGCGATATCACAAGTCAGAAAAAGACATTTGTGACCATTGAACATGAATGAGATATGAATGGAAAATACACATGACATTACCCCATTTGGAAGGTCAGTTACCCCATTAGGAAATTTCATGCGTATTTCTTGATGCATATTTTTTGGCGACAAATGTCTTTTTCTGTCTTGTGTATAACATAGGTGCGTTGCCTCTCGAAAGTATTTGGAAGACGATGCCCCTTCAACGTGTTCCTCTCACCACCTTTGCTTTCTTTGGTGAGCAACCATCGATATCCGTCCGGGTGTCTCGCCACCTTGAAAGACTTGTGTAAAGTCTGCTAATTGTGATCGCTTTTGACTAAGTGTGTTTTGAGATAGGCGGATGTGTGGGGCAAAATTGTTGAGCGTAGGAAGTGGAGCGAACCACTGGCCTTCTGGAAATCTTTTGCCGGGTAGTAAGTGCGAACGGCACTCTCGAGTTCTTCTATCATGAGACACCCCACAGTACTTGTACTAAGGACGGCACTGGGGCGATCGGTATCAGCGAAGGTCGCCCGGGCAGAGCTCGGAACCAGGATGCCCGACTACCTGGCACGCCTGTTAAACAGTCCAGTTGCCTATTTGAAAGGACGCGAGATAGTCAGAAGTAATATAGTTACCTCGCTGAACGAACGTGTTGAGGGTATGATAGTCGTTGGCCGTGTTATGCACCGCTGGTGAGACATTGACGTTCATGGAGCGAGAGACATTCAGGTTGGGCCGGAGACTTGCGAGCCGGTCGCAAAGGGAAGTTGACAGGTGGAGCAGTAAGAGAAGTAACAATATTTATGATGATGGGGTAGCGGTGCCTGATTAGGTCGCTTCTTGCCATATTTTGTGGTGGTCCGCATTTGTCTTAGCGCTAATTAGACCTGAAACAAAATCTTGGACTTCATCATTTGGATCAGATTTCCTTCCTTACCCCCGGACCAGGTGCCCCCCTTAAATCGCTTAATCGCCATTCTATTGCCATATCTCTGGCAAAGTGTTAATGGCGATTAATCTCTGAGTGGGGGATGAAACTATTCACGGTGTGGTTGATCGTTGAGCTAAAAAACATGCACTCCCAAAGTTAAAATCAGAGCGGAACTGCTCGGAAGCCTCCTCAATCGTAGATCCTAAGCATGAGAGGCAGAGGATAGCATTGTGCTGAATATCGTGCACGCATGCAACATTGAGGAAACAAACCGTATCCCAGGACCCCCGGGGAGAATGAGGAACGCTCCACAAGTTGTTTTTGGGATCTCTCTTGCAGTATTGACAAAGATTTTTATTCAGAAAATCGCGAGGGGTTAGGATATGATATGGGCGCCAGCTGGCGCTCTCACTTCTCATGATACATGTCGACAGCTTCGCGCCAACTAATGTTGTGCGCCGAGAGGATCCCTTGAGCCAAATGTTTCTGTGAGTGACGATAGTAACAATGAGAATCGAACGAGACCTTACGAGGTGGATGATCACGTAACAATAAAATAAACAACAAAGGCTGCGCAGAATTGTTTGGACAAGCTTCCTATTTCGAAACCCAAACACGGCATGCTCCGATAACCATCTCTGACGATGTTCCCAGTCACCTCTCCTCCTCCCATCATGGGATCATGTACTATGACCGCAGATCAATTTCAGGATCGTTGGAATGTGGATCAAGCTAGTGATACCTCGACGGGGGCAACTTTGGTGTCCTCCACAGGAGACTGCCACGTTGGCGACCAAGTCCCAGAGCCCGTAGGGCATATTAGAACCCCTACGGTGAGCGGGTGTGTTGCAGAATCATCTTACTTGGTCCAGAGACTGCTCACTCTGAATTACTCCAGAGAGAGGTACTCTTATCTTTAGGAAATCTCCGAATCGAGAAAGCCCGAATCAAACCACTTGCATGTGGCCTTTCAAAGGCAGGCGGTCAGGCCGATGTGGAGGCGGCCGAACTCCGCCCCCAAGAATTTTCGAATTCCTCCGGATCCGATGGTGCCGTTTATGTTGCGGTCAAAAAGTTGCGCTACGATGAAAATGCTGATGAAGATCAAGTTCTCAGAGTGAATCTAAATTCTCCCACACTGTCGCGCTATTCTGATAGAATTTCGCCTTTACCTATAGCCATTTGTTCATGAGGTCAATCTTTTGAAAGGCCTCTCTCACGAGAACGTAGTGAAAATCGTCGGTTTTGTTCAAGACACCAAAGAGAGAATCGCTTGGCTAATCTTCTCCTGGGAGAAGAACGGTAACTTGCGGGAGTTTGTCAGGTCTAAAGATTGGGAAGTTCCGGAACGCGTTTCATTAGTAAGCATAATCCTCCCGACCATCACTCAGTGTCTCACATAGGAATCCCTAGATACACGATGTTGCTAAAGGACTGAACTACCTTCATGGCAAGAAACCCCCTATTTGTCATGGAGACTTAAAATCGGTGAGCGGAAACCACCGGCTCTTCTGAATGCGAAGCTAAGCCGTACGCAGTTGAACGTGTTGGTGAACTCTGAATATCGAGCGATTATTACGGATTTTGGCTCTGCTCGTCACGTCACCTCAATATTGAGTAGGGCCCCTGAAAGCAAGACCGGTCGACCAAATTACCCGCAGCAAACGCTGACCCAAGAACAGTGCACCTGGTCACCGAAGACCGAGATAGCGGGCGAGCTCATCACGATGACGGGTCCGGCTTGGACCTTACGGTGGGCGGCCCCCGAGCTACTCTATGGGGAATCACCTGGTTTGCCGAGCGATATTTGGGCGCTGGGCTGGATATGTTGGGAGGTGCGTTCAGGCGTATATTCGTATTGATCTACGGCATCTGCTCAATCCTTCCCTTTCACATTGTCAGGCCATTACAGGCAACTTTCCATTTGCGGAAGAGAATGACGTCACTACTATCATGCACATCACGAAAGGGGATATTCCAGCACTCCATGATAACTTTCAGCTCGGACAAATCAAGGCGCTCTGCAGTCTCATGATGGACTGCTGGAAACTGGAACCAACCCGCCGACCACCAGCTACAGAATGCGAACAATTTATTTCGTGGATGGTAGGATATCCTTTTCGCCAGTCTTACCCTATATTCACACGATCTATCCGCAGCATCAGGTCGTACCCTCAGACAGAAACGAGAGCGATTTGTCTACCACACGCTCTAGCAGACTCGTTTATGCGCTTGGGTTGATCCAGTTATCAAACGGAAATACGAGCGAGGCGCTACATCTTTTCCAACAATCGCTCGAGGTTTCCAAGTCGGTGGGAGACGTGCAAGGTCATGCCAGGGCGACTATGGGGATAGGAGATGTATACCGCCTGCAAAGTCATTATTCCGAAGCCGAGGAGTCGTACATTCGGGCCCGCGTTATGTACTCTCAAATCAAAGATGAACTCGGCCAGGCCAGCTCGTTCAAGGCGCTCGGAGATATTTACCGAATGCGAAACGACTACACCCTGGCCGAGTCTTCGTACAAAAAAGCCCAGAGCATCTACCTCGCAATTGGCAATCAACTAGGCCTTGCTCAATCAGTCCAAGGCCTGGGGCATGTCTACCATATGCGAAACGAGTACTCCAAGGCGAAGGAATCCTACACCGAGGCCCGTAACATGTACTTCCTAATTGGGGATCAGCTTGGCCTTGCTAATTCGGCTAGAGGGTTAGGACATGTATATCGCATGCGGAGCGAGTATTCGGAAGCCAAAGATCGATACATCGAGGCCCGCGACATCTATTCCCGAATTGGAGATCAATTGGGCTTTGCCAACTCAATAAGAGGACTGGGAGATGTTTATCAAATGCTGAACGAATACTCCAAAGCCAAAGAATCCTATATTGAAGCTCGTGAGGGATACTCTCGGATAGGAGAGCAGCTTGGCCTCGCTAACTCGGCCAGAGGGCTTGGGGACGTCTACCGCATGCGAAACGACTATTCTCAAGCCGAGTGCTCATACAAAGAAGCATATGAGATCTACTCTCGACTAGGTTACGACCTGGGCCTCGCTCAATCGGTACAGGGGTTGGGAGACATCCACCGCATGCGGAGCAACTATTCCGGAGCTGAATACCTTTACTTCTACGCGCGCAAAATTTACGATCAAATCGGGGACCGGCTGTGTTTTGCCAACGTAGCTCAAGGATTGGGACACGTCTATTCAGCACGCGGGGAGTATTCCAAAGCAAAGGATTCCTACTTGGAAGCGCAAGAGATTTACGAACGGATCGGAGATAAGCAATCATGGAAGAACATCTCACGAAACCTGAGTTGGTTGCGTCGTAAGCAATCCTAGCATGCGGACTCCGAAGACCCAACGCCCTGTTTGGGGTACCTTCACAATTCGGGTCAAAGAGGTCGGTCTGAAGAATGTTCTTACGGATCGTGAAGGGTTTCCTGATAATTCTTGTCTTTCGATTAAATGAAATCTAGGGGGAGGGGATGCATTCAACTGAACTCGATCAACGGAATCCGCTAGTGACTCGAATCGGCGTGCTGAGCAATGGTCTCTATCTGATCCTCACATATTTGCGTCATTTGATCATTTCTAACTTTAGCTTCCCGCAGTTACTTCTGATATCCTGTAGCGCCTCCTTGAGATTAGAAAATATTTCGAAGTTAAGGATCAATCTGGCGCGACTGGTGTTCTTAGGAATAGCATTATTCTTGACGGAAATTTAATGGAATAGAAAGTTACTATAATTAACGCGTAACACCTGCTTGATTTACTCTCCAACGGCATTAACGCATTTTGGCCTTGCCTCGAAAGCAAGGCCAAAGCAGCCAGTCAACCGTGCGTCATCTTATGTTACGGTTCAGGTGGACAGAGCCTGCCTTGTCTTTGGGTTCGATTTTGAGCGGTCTGCTCCATTTTGATGAAATAGAGAGAATCCTTAATCTAGCTGAGAAGGATTGTTGAACTACGTAGGGTGATCTGGGACGACTCTAGTCCAAGGCTTTGATGCTCCAGTCCTGCTCGCCATCAAAGCTACCTTTTCGCTGTCGACACCGACCGATACTCCCCCAGTTAGGACTTTCTATTGGACCCAACGGTAGGCTCGGGCCTCCGTCGTCCCAAGCAATTTCTCTCTGAGAAGCCAGTCTGGAACTACACTCCACGTGTACAATACGACAAAGTACATCAAATTTATTCGATAAATTTCACTACTACACTCTAGTAATCATAAACGACGTTATAGTGAGTAACCAGTACCAAGCCAGACGGCAAAGGTAGGGACGTTAAATGGGAGACTAGTCGTGTTGACCACCGGATGGGTCTCAGGTTGTCCGAGGGGGATCCCGCCCCACAATGTTTGGCTGTGGTTATAGTCGTCAGGGTGCGATACATTTGCACCCTTGTAGGTTTGGTAAGCCGTCATCTCGGAGGCATAGGGAAGCCCCTGCTGGTTCGTTGCGGTGGAAGAGTACACGGGCTTGGGACCACTGCCGTCGTTGCCTTCTCCCATTAGGAGCTCCAAGAACCCACGTTGGTCAACGGACTCGTTGAGTGTGAAGGGCGCCACGGTTGTCGCTCCAGGGAACGATCCAATATCATTTGAGGCAGCTACCTCGTGGGATTCAGGCTCTACTTGGTAGGAGATACTTTGAGGATAGGGCCCAATGTCGTTCGGGTTATAAACAAAGGCGTTTTCTTGAGTCACCGTTGAGGAGGTGTCGGCCAAGAGCTGTTCTTCTGAGGGGGGATGCGGAGGTAGGGGAGCTGCCAGCGATGACGAGAACTCATCGAGCCCGGTCAAAAGTTCCTCGCGGGTGGGATTTCGGGGATAAGCAGCGCTAGTCATGTCCTGAGACGGGGCGGGGTTGAGTTGCCTGCGAAAGTTCGTTGTCAGGCCAAAGGGGAGAAGGTGAACAAGATGTTGGAACTCTTACGGTTCAAAATAAGGGGGCAAATGCATCGCTAGTTTCCCGACGGGTGGCCAGGTTTGATTCCGTGTCAGGTATCTACAGGAGAGGCGGTGCCAGTTAGCTTGTCGAACACTGGAGAGAAACCGACCGGTCGTGCCACAACTCACCGAGTGGGAGATCGAGAATACTCGCCAGTTCTACCTGAGCCAGGCAGGGAGAGGTAAGGTATCTTTTCGGTCGCAGGGAGAGATGCTGGTACGGGTCGCGATGAAAAGGTCGG
This sequence comes from Tulasnella sp. 417, assembly GCA_019633465.1. Taxonomy (NCBI): domain Eukaryota; kingdom Fungi; phylum Basidiomycota; class Agaricomycetes; order Cantharellales; family Tulasnellaceae; genus Tulasnella; species Tulasnella sp. 417. The sequence goes on from WSTY01001533.1 coordinate 9,933, forward strand.
TTCGGGAGAATACTGCGCCTCAATTTCTTCCGTCTTACTGGGATAAGGCAACCCTGCCGCAGGCGGTGAGTCTACCGAGGTGGCGACGTTGTCGTCGCCATCGCCGTTGCTCCCATCTTCCTCACATGGTGGCGTGGCCCCGATGGTGTTGCGCCTCTTGACTCCCTTAGTCAGGCCCGTAAGGAACCATTCTTTTTTGCCCTCGCAGT
>WSTY01001534.1:0-10138 GCA_019633465.1 Tulasnella sp. 417
GATCCTCGGATATCCGGTTGGTGAGGCTTTCAGTTGAAGCACTGCTCACCCTCAAGAGTTTCCTCTCTTCTCAATCGAGCAGCTCCGCTACTCCCAGCACATCAAGCAAAAAACTAATTTCATTCGGAGCAGTGATTAATACCGTCGTAGACCTACTTCTCGATGATCTCACATCTCTTACAAGTGACAATGAGACGTGGAAATCAAAGGGGAGAACCTTTAAGGCCTGCGTCATACGAATACTGCTATGGATATGGCGGCATCACCCTGTCCCAAGTCCCCGCAGGGCAAGCGAAGTGCTGTTCGAATCAAGCTGTCGCCTTTGGGTTGCCTTAGAGAAAGAGGTCGCCCTTTCCAAAACTGGGAGTTTCAACAAAGAGGAGAAACCCCTTACATCCGATGATCTCAAAGGGGTCATCGAGTTTGCAGAATGGGCCCGTAGTCAAAGTCTAGTCCAAACGCGACCTGGATTGTCTTTGCGCACCACAAACAGGCAATCGTCCGCTTTCATTATCCGGAACGCCGACGTGGGGATAAATCGATTGTATGCCCATTTCGGCCGCCGTACCGAATGGGACTATCATTTGTACGACTTTCACGAAGAGGTTGTATCGTGTTCTCGGTCGGTCTACATGGTAGATGGGATGCTGTAGTGCTCAGAGCGATATCGTGCATGTATATAGCCACCTGTGTTCTGTAAAGCATGATTCGACGTCAAAAGAATTTAGGAGCTCTCGGTCTGCGAGCTCGCAGGGTGGCCAGTCGAGATCCCTTGCGACGGTTGTACATGCTTGTTATCGTTATGTCATTGCCCTGTCCTTTTGTTCGGTACATAAATATTTGTTCACAGATGAGCGGTCCTTGTCTACGCATGTGACGGACAGGCGTATAAACGATACCGAGGACTCAGATGGTTCGGCCAGCGGTTGTCCCTGAACAAAATAAGACGACTTTCGCCCCCACTGAATCCCTTGTTCTAGAGGTCTGACGGTAGTTTCCTGCAAAAGCCGAGCTGACCCACCTGTTGTCTACGGAATACGTCGGAACCTTAAGAGCCACATATGTATTCACTGACGTTTGGTGACGTCGTTGTGACCACGACCGAAACGATGACTTGACTAATAAATGGCGCTAAAACGGGCGTCATCCGCCGGGTGGGGAAATTGAGGAGGGCGGCTATTCCTGGGCCATTGTTTGTGGCGGAGGAGCGCAATTCACACTCCGCTTGTTGGGATTCAGGTTTGGACCAGTGACACCCCCTACATACGTCTCCCGTTCACCTCTCATCAAACATCAAGCGCCATATTACTAGACTCGTTTACCACCGTATGGAGGGCAGTAAAATAGGCCAGTCGTCTTAATGACAGCTTTTTGTCTCGTCATCGAGAGCTCAAGAAAAGGTTGAGACGTGGGGGGTTGAATAAGGCCCGGCCCGGCCCTCTGAGCCACCCACGCTAACATGAAGGGGCCCGGGCAGGGAGTGAGTGAATGAACCCGACCATCTCCTCTCCAGATCGCCCCTCAACTATTTTTTTCCCTATTTGCTTACAGGTCGAAACGAACGCCCACGGACCGTCTATTGCGCCTCCCTCCACCGCCTTGTCCTCGGCTTGCGTCCCCACTTTCAGCGTCAGAGACTCGCAAATGCTCAACGAACATACGATCATGTCCGCAAATGGAGTCGTAACCGTTCCCAAATCACTGGCTGCCGAGGCATACGCGACGAGTATGGTGGGTGTTGTATCGGCAGGGAAGGAGAAGGAGAAGGGCAAGAAGCGCGCCACGGCTGTCGGGTTAGGCGGGTTGATGGTCCTCGAAGGCTGTTTTGGGTGAAGGAGGGACCAGGAATGGCCCGACGCAGAAGGAGGCTCCTGCTGCGAACGCCAAGGTTCCTGTGAGTTGACTTTCCCCCTTCTTTCTCGTCGTCGTCATTCGCGTCGCCCATCTTGGTCCGTTTCGTTGAACTGACGGCAACAATTGTTTGTCCCTAGTTTATGGTCAAGGAGGAGCAGCTCGTCTAAAATACCAAACCACGCTTCTTGTCCTACCAAAACCGCCGAAGACGCTCTTCAAGCACAAGCACTTCGAAAGATCCTCACACCGTTGTCTGCACCTCATCTTCCAAGCCACTCCACTCATCCACGAGCTCGAGACAGCCCTGTCACTCGATACCCACCAGGAATAGCGACGGTTGGACCGACTACGACGCGCTTTTCGAATCGTCCGAGCCTGACGCCTCACTCTCCACCTCCACCGTCACCATTGTCCGCCGGATCCGCACGGGTCGTTCGGCGCCTTAGTAGTATGGGTGGTACCATCATCCCAACCATCAATACCCGCGCCCGCATCAACCTCAAGGGCACCTTGTCCGACAGAAAGCGTCTCTCTCACCGCAATCCACAATGACGTTGACCACAAGGCGTCCTAATCGAGCGCGTCGTTTAGCTCGAAGGCTCCAAGTGCGGCTCAAACGAGCCAGTGGTCGGGAGTCCGCTTGGTTCCTCGGCGCCGCCGTCTTTCCCAGCCAGTGGTGGTGTGGACGAACAATACACGTCGGAGAAGACGTACACGTCGCGAAGGAGAGCATTTTCGCGAGCGACATTAACCGGCCAGCGGAAGACGCGATGAGGAATGGAGATCCATATACTCAGCAACCGCAGCTCCAATTGGACGGGGACTCGTTAATCTCACCGTCCCACCTTGCCCAGCTCTCCGCGGAACATTTGGACTCGTTCGTCCCACCTGTCCAGCAGAAACACTCGATGCAGGAACTGCAGAATGTTAGGCGCCCTTGGCATTGTCGCTTAATGATGCCCCAGCATCCGGCGGTAGACCTGTCCTTCCAAATCTCATCATGGATCCTGGGACCCCGTTGGGAGAGGAGTCCGACGGAACGTTCACCTTCGGCCACCCCACTTCAACACCAGTTACTCGAGATGCCATGGCCAACAAGCAAGCCTCGAGAACGCTTCCAAAGGCTAACGCGCGAGGTGGAAGTACTGGTAGTGCCACTACTGCTGAATCCGATTGGGTTCGTCGAAATCGGTTGATACCAAACAAGGCCCGAAGAAGAGCGCTTCGTCTATTGGTCACAAGTCACCTGCTCGTACTGCTACCTCTACCACGAGTAACAAGCCCGAGTCGAGGACAGGCGGAGCGAGAGCCGGTGGTGTTGAGGTCCGAGTTGTTGAAGAGGACTGGGCAACGACGTCCCACTGGCTCGTGGCACGTTTCTGTAAGACTGGGCATTTTCTCCTCCCAACGGACCTGTCCGAGAGCTATTCAGTGGGTTTATCTTACAGGCCTAAGCGCGAACGAGATAACTAGTATACATGACTAAGCCTATCGTATCGGTAACTGTGTGCCCATCACCTCACGACTCACCACTGAGAGCGTCAACCTTCGCCCTAGATTTGAAAATGATATACCAAAGAACCATGTGTCACATACCCATAAATTTTCTTCTTGTGTCAGCCATTCTCCGTCACCTGCAATCCACGTTGTGACGAAGCGACGCCCAACCGTGGGACGCGGAAAATTAGGTAGTGGGGAAACTAACCATAGCCGCGGAACGTGTTAGGAAATAGTCACTACACCGCTCGAAATCCTCTCACCGCCGTAGAGTTCAGCGACCAGATCAGATGGCCAACACCTTTCTACCACACCAATACCAACCCCAACCTAACCGAGAGTATGTCTTCGATGACCCGTTCGCACCCCTGCGTCTCCCACCACTGGCACAGATCGGCGAGTTCTGGAGACGATATGACCGTCTGGCAGATATTCACGACAAGAAATTGACTACAAACCTCAACGGAAATTTGGACGTACTTCTCATCTTTGTGAGTTCGTTTCATGCCTCCGTGGGTCAGCGCTGAAGCGAACATATCTTCTAGGCAGCTTTATTCTCCGCAATCAATACCACTTTTATATCCATTACCATGCCAGATCTCTCTCCTAATCCGTCTGACGAAACGAATACCCTCCTCCGTCTCCTAGTCCTGAGAGCGGATAACAACACTCTAACCCCCTTTGATCTCGCCCCACCATTTTCTGCCAACTCCAATTCTGTCATTGTCAACTGCTTGCTCTATGCGAGCTTGAGCTGCAGCCTGCTCGCGGCAGTCGGTGCGATGATGGCTAAAGAATGGCTGCAGAGCTTCGATCGAACATGGCAAACGGGCCCGCCGGAGGAGCAAGCCCGATTTCGGCAACGCAAGTTCAACGGAGTGCTAGAATGGCATTTGGAGGCGGTGATTAAATTTCTGCCCAACCTCCTCCTTTTATCCGTCGTTTTCTTCTTCGTAGGCGTCTCCTACCTCCTCTTTCCTATTAATACGTCTGTGGCGGGGGTTGTAATTGCATTTTCGGGCATCGGAGTGGTCTTTTCGGGCGCCGCCATTGTTGCCGGAGCGGTTTCGCCAACGTGCCCTTACCAGTCGGCCGCATCAAGTGCGCTTCGACGTGGTTGTCAGAGCTTGGTCCAATTTTGGAAGCTGGTTTGGCGAACTCTCGTCCGTCCGGCAATAAGCAGAACAGTGGAGGGACTGCGGGATTCCCCGGCATACATTCGTCCATGGGTTAGTTCTCTCGTGGCCAGGGTTCCATTGGCTGCCACGAGGGTTAGACTCTGGCGTCACCGTCCTACAACTTCGGGCGACTCCGGCAGACAACAACGCATTGGTCCAGATTCAGCACCAACGATGCAGACTGTCTCGGAATCAGACAACTCTCTCTCAGAACGGATCACACCAAGTCACGGCAGCATCGGATGTTTTCCGAGAGGAGTCTCACAGGTAATTGAACGAGCGAAGCGGCGCTGGAATATGTTACCGACTGTGGGCTTTTTACCTGCTCCCCATCAAGTCCCCACCGTAGTCGCAGTGAAACCGAGCTGTGATCAAGTCCTGACTGTCCAGGCAGCCCGCTGGCTCCTTAAAACCACCTCCAACCGTGGAGACCAGGTGTCTACTGCGCAGCTCATATGTTCCCTGGATAAAGCCACCTGCGCCCACATCTTTGAGGAGCGGGACTCCTGGAAACGATTATTCAACTCGACGCTCGACGCGTTCGAGATTTGGTATGCTCAACCGAACAAAGAAAATCAGGAGGTAGCGGAGCTATTTGGGCTGGCTCTTTGTCGAGTCATTCTTCAGTGCTCCCCGGAACATGAAAAGTGGAAGGATATAATGGAGAACTCATCGCAAGGGTCGAATAATTTTGGAAAGGCGTTCTTGAACACCCTCTTACCTGCCTCCACCAAATACTCGCCACTTGACCCAGAAGACGATCAGCGCATTCTTCACATGTCTGTCATATTTACCGCCCTCGCACACCGTATGAATTTGAAGGGATTCCAATGGGCGAACTCCTCTCGTTTACTAGACAGCCGCGGCCCCGCTGCCGCTGCCCTGCTAGACGTTTGGGCCCATTTAGTTTGTGGTGTAGGTGTTGCCCAAGACGGCTATAGTGTGATGCTACTCGAATCGAATCTTACGGAGCTCTGGGAAAGCCAGTGAGTATGTTTTTTCTCAATACCCCCATACATATGATTATTGGTGTAGTTTGGAAGGGAACGGCTGCCGAGGACATTAAGTGCGGCTTTATGTCAGAGCTCGGAATGCCTCCAATTGATCCAAGGAGATCTGGGTTCTGAGTTACTTGCTGCTGAGGGGTATACTGTATGCTTACAAAGAGCTAGAGAGCTCTGCCCAAGACCCATATTCTTGGAGCAGCGGGGGCTGCATGGGTTAGGCCAATTGATGTGGTCATACCTTGACCGTCTGACTACCTCGGGCTCTACAGACATTCGTCTGGTGAGGCTTTCGGTCGAGGTGCTTCTCACATTCCATACTTTCCTCTCTTCTCGACCGGGCCGCCTCGCTCTTCCTCGAACATCAAGGGATAGACTGATTTCACCAGCAGCGCTGATTGATGCCGTCGTAGATGTACTGCTTGATGATCTAACATCTCTTCTAACCCAACATAAAAAGTGGAATTCAAGGGTGAAAACTTTCAAGGCGTGCATTATAAGAATACTCCTATGGATATGGCGGAATCATCCCGACCAAAATCCTGGACGTTGGGAACGCAGTGCGCTGTTCGCGTCAAGTTGTCGACTCTGGGCTCCCCTGGAGAAGGAAGTCAACTTCGCCAAAACTGGGACATTTAGCGGTGAGGATAAACCTCTCTCTGCTGATGACCTCAAAGGAGTCGTCGAGTTTGCCGAATGGGCCCAAACTCAAACCCAAATCCAAATTCACATTTCAATTCGACGGCTTCCTCCGGTTAAACAGATACCGAAGTCCACTTTCATCCGCTGTAGTGCTGATGTGGCGATCAATCGACTGTATGCTCACTTTGATCGCCGCGGCGACTGGGAGTACCATTTGTACGATCTTCATGAGCCCTCAGTATTGTGTTCACGGTCCGTCTACAGGGAAGATGGGATATTGTAGAATTCAGTGCTCTATCGTGCATGAATATAGGTCAGTGCGTTATGTAAAGGGCGGGCCTAGATTGAAAAGACTCACAAGCTATATATTTTAGAGTTCGTTTATATGGAGCAATGCGAGATCCATCGGCAAATTATTCATACACACATCCTTGTTGTGGTTTATCACGCGATCTGGTTGATGATTGTTTGTGTTCGATATATAGTGCAAACAGCGAAGAGTCGTTCCTCGCAATGCAGCGATGGGTGTGTAAACGCCCAAATCGGCTAAGCCTAGCACTGCACTCGCGGCGCACCTGCGTGAGGACTTGGGTACCATAACCAGAAAAATGATATCTTCGTTCACGCCACGTCTCTTATTATAGAAGTCGTACGCTTGAGATCGTTATAAACTCGGCCGGTGCAAGAGCCTAAATACATTCCGTGGGTGACAGGGTAATAGCGAGACCAATACAAGACGTCAGTGTTAAGCAGTTGACGGGGATTACGTTCCTAGGTAGCCTGCCAGAAAGTATTGCTTGAATTAATGGGTGGTTCTGTTTCGAGGGTTTGAATGAGAACCAAGCCACGAAACAACGCAAGGGCTTTCGTCAATCATGACGTCATGTGATATAGTTTTGCATCTTCAGTGCACCACTTTGTCCCCAAAAGCTTTTCGCGCCGAACCTGTCAATTCTTCTTTAGGTTCAAAGAACAGGCGAGCGTTTTCCTGCTTCCATCCGGGATTCAACTCGACCATTTTCATTTTCATTGTCTCAAACAGAGCCGGGGCATCCGCCCGACGTCGACCCACCGAGCTGAAGCATCGCCATGACAATAGTATAGAAGTAAGAGACTAGAGAAAGGTATGCCTGCCCTCGCCAGGGCGAATGGGTTTGGAATCGGGTGCGTGGCAAATATATGTGATGCGATATCTTTGCTCGCCGCCGAAGCGCTTTGTTGGTCGGAGTTTTTCTTCCCCCACTCATGACCAACGGCCGCATCCCTCCGTGCACAAAGACAAACAGCTGCGCTCGAAACTCAGCGATTGAAGCCCGGCTATTTCATCCGGTGTCTCTCCTTAAAGTACCGGAGCTGACTAGTTGGCACGCACCCGAGTGTTGGGGAGTCTCAGGCCTTCGGCGCAAGGCTCGACCTATGAACCCACCACCGAAGCGGCCATCCCTCTCCCTACCATTAACATGGATACAGAAGATCATGTGACACGTCCCCACCAATTTTCGTGTCGGGTAGGCTATCTCGTTGGCGTCGAAGTGACGCCGCACCGTGGGATGCCGGAAACGGCCACCTCCTGTGGGAGAAATTTACGAGGCCTCTTTCCACCGCCCCAACTCCGCCGGGAAGATCAACGCCCAGGTCAGATGGCCAATGTCTTTCTACCACACCAATCCCAACCGCAATCCAACCGAGAGTACATCTTCGATGACCCGTTGGCGCCCCTGCGCCTGGCTCCTTTGGCGCAAATCAGCGAGTTCTGGAGACGATACGACCGCCTGGCAGACATCCACGACAAGAAGTTGACTACGAATCTCAACGGAAACTTGGATGTTCTTCTCATCTTTGTGAGTTCACTTCATCCCTCCCCGTTCCCTGAGCACTGAATCGAAAACGTGTTTCAGGCAGCCCTATTCTCCGCAATTAATACCACCTTCATATCCCTCACCATGCCAGATCTCTCCCCCAATCCATCAGACGAAACGAATAATCTCCTTCGCCTGCTGGTAATGAGAGTGGATAACAACACCCTGACCCCGTCCGATCTCGCACCACCCTTTTCTGTCAAGTCCAATTCTATCACTGTCAATTGTTTGCTTTATGCAAGCTTGAGCTGCAGTCTCCTCGCGGCGGTTGGTGCAATGATGGCCAAAGAATGGCTGCAGAGCTTTGACCGAACAGGACAAACTGGCCCGTTAGAGGAACAAGCTCTATTTCGGCAGCGCAAGTTTAATGGGGTCCAGGAATGGCATTTGGAGGCGTTGATTAAATTTCTCCCGAACCTCCTTCTTCTATCGGTCGTTTTCTTCTTTGTGGGGGTCTGCCTCTTCCTCTTCCCTATTAACACCACCGTGGCAAGCATCGTAATTGCATTTTCGGGCATCGGAGCGGTCTTCTCGGGCATTGTCATCGTCGCCGGCGCCGTCTCTCTTACCTGCCCATACCAATCGGCGGCATCTAATGCACTTCGACGTGGATGCCGGGGCCTCGTCCAGCTATGCAGGCCGGTCTGGCGAGGTCTCATCCGCCCTGTAGTCAGGAGGGCGTCGAAAGAGCTGCGGAACGTCTGGGCCAACATGCGTCCGTCGATCGATTTTCTGGAAGCTAGAGCTACCTCGGTAGTCCTTAACGTGCAATTGTGGTATCGCCGTTCCTTCAGTTCGGACCATGCTGGGGGCCAAGAAATTATAGATCAAACTCCAGCTCGGTTACCGCACTTTCTATCACAATTTTATCGTTCTATCCGTGCATCCCTCTCAACATGGCTCCCAGTTAATACGGAAAGCGAACAAGCCGGAAATCAGGATTCATCGAATGTAGCACAAAGTCACCCTAGCGTCGGAGGTGTCGCTGAGGCAATCGCGCGAGTGAAGCGCCTCTGGGAAAGGTCACCAAAAATGGGCTTCCTGGGTAGTCTTAATCAAGGTCATGTGATTGGCCCAATGAAGCCCAATAGCGACCGAGCCCTGACCATCCAAGCAGCCCGCTGGCTCCTTGAAGCAACTTCCAACCGTGGGGACCAGATATCCACCGCTCAGTTTATAGTTTCCCTGAATAAAGCTACTTGCGCCCAGATCTTTGAGGAGCACAACTCCTGGAAACGATTACTCAACTACACCCTCAGCGCTTTCGAGATCTGGTATTCCCAACCCAACAAAGAAAACCAGGAAGTCGCGGAGCTATTTGGATTGGTGCTTTGCCGGGTGCTTCTCCAGTGCCCGAGCGCAGATGATAAGTGGAAGGATATAACTGAAGACTCCTGGCAAGGATCGAACGTTTTTGGAACAACGTTTTTGCAATCCCTCGTACCTGCCTCCACCACATACTCGCCAGATGATTTGGAAGACGACCAGCGCATCCTCTACACTTCTGTTATGTTTACCGCCCTCAAAAACAATCTTAATTTGAAGGAATTCCAGTGGGCAAACCCATCTCGTTTCCTTGACAGTCAGACCCCTGCTGCCACCGCTCTACTAAAGGCTTGGTCCCTTTTGGTTTGGGGTGTAGGCGTTACCCAGAATGGTGGTTTTGTTGCGATGGACTTCGGTTTCGCCGAGTTCTTGGAGAATAAGTAAGCATACCTTTTATACCACACCCGTGCATAGCCAACCTTGTTTTTTGAAGGGAGGAGGTGGCCAGGAATTTAAGTGGGGCTCTTAGCCAGAGCCCGAGATGCCTCCAATTGGTCCAAGGAGATTTGGATTCCGAGCTACATGGTGCTCAGGGATATACTGTATGCTTGCAAAAAGCTAGAGAGCTCTGCCCGGAACCCGTTTTCCTGGTGTGGGAGGGACCGCAAGGGTTAGTACAGTTAATATGGTCATACATTGACCATCTGACTACTTCGGGCTCTACGGACATTCGGCTAGTGAGGCTTGCGGTCGAGGCGCTCCTCACATTCAATACTTTCCTCTCTTCTCAACCGAGCACCCCCAGTCCTCCCAGCACATCAAGCCAACAACTAATTTC
>WSTY01001536.1:0-10132 GCA_019633465.1 Tulasnella sp. 417
GAGATTTAAAAGGGGGAAAGACGAAGTTGAATGAACGACGCGAAAGACGTGAAGGACAGTGAAAAACGGTCGAGGGAGCTCAAGAGAGTTGACAGCAAAGCAAGGGAGCCGATGAGGGAGAAAAATTGTGTTCCGCTGTTCTCCATGGGCCTTTATGTACCACGGTTCTTTAGCGGCGCTTGCCAGCGCAGCAACAAGGTCGGGATTCGTTGGCGGGATCCACGAACTGTTGTGGACAGAGTGGGGGTGACCCTACCGCGGGAGCCATGCCAACGGAGCACGCGCGAATTAACTCTAACACCGCCCCCGAGATGCCAGCTAGCCCAGCGGTTTCCCAATACCAACCACACTTTGCGGACACCTTGCGCCCATACGAGCTCCAACTGGACTGCACGTATGAGCAGTGGTGAAGTCCTCGAGCGAGGTTGGAGGAGTCCGCGACGTTTGCGCGGGGCATCCACGGAACGGCCGCGCATGACCCGCCCAGGGACCGCGATCCTGACCCAGACATGGGAACACATCGAAGCTCATGCCCATTCTTGGCAAGCCTCTATAGCCGCCCAAGAGTCATAACCCAATGCCCCTCATCCGAAGCGAGCGCAAATAATGAAATAATATTCGCGAATATGCAACCTTAATCGTGGTTGAAAAAAAATGCAAGTTCGCTTAGAAGTGATGATTGGAAGTAAGCCCGAGCGCTTACGGGGAACCAAATTTAGCATCTCCGTGAGTCCGCGTGTGATCTGCGAAAGTCGCGGTGCCTGAAAAGTGCGGGGGCCAGCGAGACATCGAGACCATGCTTCAAAGGGGATCAATGGAAATCAACCCAAGCGGGGGATGGTGCCTCCGAACAACGTCGATGATGCCGTTTTGCCTGCCGATGCCGAGAACAACCGTTGCACGCTTGAACGAGGCGACGGGCGGGTGGCGGCGGGAGCCAGGAAAAACCAGTGCTTTTGATTTACGAATAAAGTCGAAAGCGGCGTGTTGATCTTTTACGCTTGATGAGCTGGCAAGACGTTCCTCGGGAATGAACGGCCTCCGTGCCGCTTTGGGGTAAACACGCGCTTGACTTTTCTTGAGGCTTGAGCTGTACTGACAAATGGGACGTATACCCGAGACAGCTAACCCAGCCGGCGGACAATGGCGGCACAAAAGTGAGTCTTGGCGGTTGATATAGTGGTTTTGGTTACGACGTCGACATGCCGAAGTTGAGGACCGGACGGTAAGCGGGGAGCGTCGGTGAGACTGAAAAGGCAAAAGGGGCCAAAGCCATGCTGAGAGTATATATGCGCCTCGCATGCGTTGGGCTTCTGTGGGTAAGAAGTGCTCTGGCGCAATTGACCCCTGATCTCTCGTGCCGAACGCTTTTACCCCTGCCGTGCAGGAGAGATCAACTTCGAATACGCCAACTGCCCTTCATACCGCTCAACTTACCACGAACCTCCACTTTGATGCCAAACCCTTGGGAGCTTCCGCGGTTTCTGGTCTCGTTGCGCAGCCCGATCCATGATGAACGAGATATCTGTTGTGGGCTGGCTCCTAGATCTGTGACTTTATAAAGCGGTTCGCCAAGGGTGGAAGTTAATATATCAGCAAAGACGCTTATAAGTCATAGGGACCTGCCTTGGTCCCACCGACTGGGCATCACGGCGCTGGATGGCACAAAAGGTGTGGTCGGGATCCTTCTGGCTTGTTGGAAATCAGACGGACCAGCCCATCCGCCACTCGAATATCCAACGAATCAAGTACCTTACTATTGCCTCTTCTGGGCAGATACAAGGACGCAATAGTCTTTTCAAGGCGAAGTGGTCGAGCCTTTGTGCGAGGCGTGCTCGAAGATGGGAGACCGGCATGGAGGTCGACGCATCGTGGTCTGGCGCAAACGCACGAGCGAGCAGAGTCGAGGAAAGGGGGGTGAAGAGCCGAAACAGAACTGGAACTGAGGATTGACCTCTCGGACTTTTTTTAATCTTCTGGCATGGCAGGGCCACTCGACGCAACGTTGCGCTAAGAAAAGGAACACGCGCCCAAAATAGCAGAGCGCGGTGCCTGGCCAACCTTTGGGAAAAGCCACAGGCCCGGGGTCGACCACCCCTCGGAGCCGACTTCCTCTCCTCAACTCTGAGCTGGCATCGCAGTCGAGTAGTTCAATGATGGACCACCCGTCTGTTCTTTCTTTTTATGACGGCCACCGCAGCGCAGAAGTCAAAGTCGGGATAAAGAGACGTCTTTCCGCTCCTCATTCTCACAAAATCCAACCTATCGGTAACAACCACCAAAGTGCCTAGGCGAGCATCTCTGGCATTCCCAGAGGCCCGGTAGAGCCAAGGTCAGCGTAGGCGGGTCGGACAGACCATTCAGTGCCAGCGCGCTCCGAGTAACCGTGAGGCTTTTCGAACAAATCGAGCGACTCTTGCCACGAAATCAGATTCCTTGATATTATTTCCAATCTTCAACAAACGTTTCTCTGGGGTTTGTGGCTGATAACCAAATCGCGACGTGTGTCAAGCTCAACGTCGGCTCCGGTGGGGCACCCAAATTTGGATGCACCACGCTGTACGTGCACAGCTCGTTCCTAGCCAGCCTCTATTCGCTTGGCACACCAAGCGCCTATTCTCGCCCGTTTGTACTGCTAGGACTACTTGCACGCATATGCCGGTACTCTATTCTTACCAGGTGCAGTCGATTTTCGTTCGCCACTCGGTGTATACGTCGCCTCCTATGGGTTAATAATAAACACACCAGAAATTCAATAGAATACACTTTCTGGCACTCTGGGGTTATTTTCATAATCATACCGATGGTGCTACGGATTATTATTCGGAGCCATTGTTTGATCAGGAAACTCCCTCGAATGGACAGCACCCAGGGCATTTCAAAACCGGAGAGCCAAGCCTCGAGTCGACTAGCTATGTTTAGAACCCGGTGGGTGCCTCAAAACACTATCAAGACAAAGCAAGGAGCGCGCGGGGGGACTACTCGGGATGCTCCCTTGTTTCTATGCTCCCGAAGCAATTTCTCTGTCTGCACTGAGCAAGATTGGAACCTATGTCACTGGAAATACAAGAAGCAAGGTCATATATGACATCGGCTAGGCAACGAAAGGTGTCGAGAGCGGAACCTCCGAGGAGTTACTGTCGCTCTTGCCTTGTGGAGTATTCGTGGCTTGCCCACCCATCCAGACCCACCGAGCAAGCATGGTGCTTCGACCTCCGAGTTAAACGTACCCCAGATCAGATTTTGTTCCTCTGTCCTTTTGCACGAGGCACACCGTGTCTCTTACGCGCCCAGCCATCGTGACCACCATCGACCGCTGCGCGGTCAATTGGCGCGGTTGGTGCTATGGCCCGTATCCGTGACCTATCTTCATAAAAATAAATATATATAAAAAGACTTGGTCGAGAGAGAACTCCGAGCTGGCTCGTTAGATGCCTGCCGTCGGGTTCTTTCGTCCTATCTTTCTGGCACCTGCGGGCCGCACGTCCAGGGTCATGATGTGGGACCACAACAAAATGGTGTTGTAAACGCAGGCGGGGGATCGCCACTCCGCCGCTTCTTCGCTGGTAAGTCAATTGGTGGCTGTTTCGAATCAGAGAGAGGAGGGGAAGAAAGAAAGTTTGGAAGAGATAAAGGCATCAGGCGGCCGGCGGGAGCCAGTTTACCTTTCCCCCCTCCAAGTGGTTCCGCTTTCCCTCTCGTTCCAGTCGTTCCCCTTCGTCTACGGGTCGCTGCCACCCCTCCACTCTCTTTCTTGTCGTTTCTTCGTCCGTCCTTTCCTCATCACTTTTTTTTCCCTCGCTCCCCGTCCCACTCTTTCACCTTTCTACGTCACAAAGCCGACCCTCGCCATGCTCCTTCGCAACTCCGCCATCGTCGCAGCTCTGTTCGCGACGATCGCTTCTGCGGCTCAATGCGATCCCGGCCAGTACAGAGATGGCAGCGGACTTTGCCATCCATGTATGGATGGTACAATCAGCAGTAAGTGAATAACATCATCGTTATTCACGTCGCCCGTGATGATCGTCTTCATTCGTTGACCCGGTGTCTTATTGTCTCAGCAATTATTTCTGAGGACGGTTCTCCCTCCTATTCGTGCAGTCTGTGCCCCGCAGGCGAAACTTCCAACCCCACCCATACGGGCTGCGTGAAGTGTTCCCCGGGTTATTACAGCCCCACCAGCGGTGGCAGCTGCCTCAAGTGCGGGTCAGGAACTTTCAACAGCGTGTAAGTGCAGTTCCGCCACACCCCATGGAGTAATTTTGTTCGCTAAACGTTCTATGACGGTTCTCTTAACGTGCGGTACAGGTATGGTGCCAAGGAGTGCTGCCAATGCTGCGCCGGTTACTATTCGGATACCGAGCGCACGTTGTGCAACAAATGTCCCTCAGAAAGGCCTTATTCCAAACCCGGTTCCAACCAGAACACCGACTGCGTATGTTCTGATAGGCGAACCACCCAGCCGAATTCGGTTTCGTCGTGTGCCATGGTCTCTGACAACGTCTGCCGTGAGTTACGACTTCAAAGTGTTCCTCCGTTCGCCTGACCCTAAGTGACTGACACGCGCATCCGCCTGTTCCTTCAGCAAACCCCACGTGCTCGGGACCTATCGGTACCCCTCGCGGTAACGATAAACGCCACATGCAGTGCGCTCAGGGTTTCGACGCTTGCCCACGCTACTCCGGTCGCGGCGGTTTCGACTGCGTTGATACCGAGAACGATCCCGAGGCCTGCGGTGGCTGCATCGGCCTCGACGGCCGAGGTACCGGAAAGGACTGCACGGCGATCGACGGCGCTAGCGTCACGCGTTGCGTGAAACGATCTTGCGTGGTCGGCGAGTATTCATATTTGCCTCTCTTAGAAGTCAACTTGGGTGGCTAATCTGTGATGCTGCCCTCTAGACTCTTGTCGTCAAGGATGGGCCAAGTCCATCGACGGCACGTCCTGCGTCTTGGTTCCTCAGTTCAACCCCTCATCTCCTTCCACCGGTATCCACATCCAGGATACAGAAGTGAAAAAAAAGAGGACTTCTTCTGCCAAACGCGCCGTCCGCGCCAAAATGCATTGACGGGCGCTCTTTAGCGGGATTACTTCCTTCGCTCACTCGTAGTACCCACCTGAATATTCACCTTTTCTATATTGTCTCCCTGATCCCGCGATATAACGGACAGCTTTCTCGATCACCCGGCAGCTTCTCTTCAGCATTCGGGTGCTCGTACCCCCTTTTCTTCTCGGCCTAGCGATCACTATTCGTGACCTATCGCTCTTATGCGTATGACATCTAGACCTTCATTATAATCTTTCGTTTTGCTGTTTGATTTCGTATAATTTTCGCGGAGTGTAACCTAGTATTGTTTCCCATTAGACGGTGATTGCCTCCCGAGACTAGCTCCCTGGAACAGCGAAGCGTGGAACGGGGGGGGGATAAAGCAGCGGGCGGGTTGCTTCAGCACTGGTCGTCGCTTCAGCCCGCCTGGGGTGAACTGCCACCAATGAAGCCGTCAACTGAAACTACGCGTGAAGCGGGCTTCAGAAACCAGCCCCCTATTAGATGGCCTGTCTTTCTTGTTGCATGATACAGTACATTTTTTATCGTCGCTTTGCCCCATTGCTTAGTTTCGTACAACATTATTATAACACGCGATTGACGCTAAACTAACATTGCGTTCTAGGTCCGGATAGCCCTGATTAGTTTCCATTTTAGATCATCTGCGACGGGACGTAGGACATCATATGATGCTTGAAAAACAATGGACCCCTGTCAATTCTATTTTTACCACCGTGCCTGGTTTTTGCAAGGAACACCCTACACTGCCCGGCTAGAACGTCTAACTATCTGACCCGGTTTATCCCCTCTTCTATGGGACAAGCCTGGTGCTCCTAGATTTCGTTAAATTTTCATCTGGTAAAATGGTCTTGAAAAATTTGGGGGGGGGGGGCGACTGGGTCGACCAGGTCAGGGCCAGGGGGCGAGGTCAATCTTGTTTGCGGCTCCGTCGCTGAGGGACGTCTTTCCCAGCCACAGTAATTTGAAAATCCGGCAACCCATCGCTCCTACCGAGACTCAACACGCATAAAGGCACCACGCAAGACGAAAAGTCAGTTTCGTCTTCTTGCCCCCTTCTTTAAACGGCTCCACTCTGGTGTTTCGGCTCCTGGTCCTGCTTTCATAGCCATAACCACCTCCACTCTCCTTTGCGTCTCTAACTGTCTTTCATATTTTCTCAAACCCAATAAGTTCCTTCTTCCTTACTAGTCCTACTGTCTAATCCTTTTTGTCTATCGAGATGTTCCTGCGACTCTTCACCATACTTACAGTTTTCTTCGCGGCTACCGCTCTCGCAGTTACCCCTCCCCCAGATAACTGTCAGCCTGGACAATACAGAAGTGCTCCAGGGAAATGCACAATCTGTGCAGACGGGACCATTAGTAGTCAGTCTAGTTCCCTTCTATCACCTCCTATCATAATAACCCGCTGATATGATGTACTTGCTGCAGCGATTACCTCTCCCAGTGGTGGTCCCACTTATTCGTGCAGCCCGTGTCCTGCGGGACAAAGCTCAGATTCAACCCACACGAGCTGCCAGAAATGTAAACCGGGAACCTTCAACGACGTTGAAGGTGGTACCTGCCGCAACTGCGCCTCAGGCACATTCAACAACGTGTGAGCGGCGAAGTAGCATAAGTTCGTAAATGTATATGGGTGCTAATGAGTGTTCCTTCTTTGCCACGCACAGGTCTGGCGCCAAGAGCTGCTGTAGCTGTTGCGCTGGCTGGTTCGCCACTCCATCCAGCGAGAGCACAGCCGGGAGCACATCCTGCACCAAGTGCCCAACCGATAGCCCCAACAAGCCTTACTCTCCTATTGGCTCTGGCGGCAGCAATGATTGCAAAAGTAAACAAGACACCTTACCCGACCCCGTGACTTCTTGTTCTATGGTTTCTGATAACGTTTGCCGTGAGTGAACCTTTGTGACACTCTCGTCAGCGTTACTTCTTATCCCCGGCTCTTCCAGCGAACCCCACCGGCAACGGGCCCGTAGGCACCGCAATCAGTCGTAGGAAACGTCGATCGCGCTGCAGCAAGGGCCGCCAATACTGCCCAAATTACTCTGGGCGCGGCGGCTTCGAATGTGTTGACATTGCAAATGATCCCGAGTCCTGTGGTGGCTGCGTCGGCCCAGATGGTGAAGGTATCGGAAACGATTGCACGGGTATTCAAGGCGTCAGCGTTACTCGTTGTATTGGAGGAGCTTGCGTTATTGGTGATTAAATGTTTCCGCTCACCCGCTGTTTGTTGACCTACAATGCTGATATGCTACGTCTAGACTCCTGTCGCAAAGGATGGGTCATGTCCATCGATGGCGCAATGTGTGTCAAGGTCTCAAAGCACCGCCGGTCCCTCTCGATCCACCAATCTTCGAATTTATGAGAAGGAGGCCCCCAAAAGGAGGGTTTCTCCGTTGAGTGACTTACTTAGCCCGACCGCAGTAATTGATACCATCAGTGCTCATGATTCCTTCCAATTACTATCTACCCCCTTGTCCTGGTGTCCCGGAACATTCTGCTTTGTATCGTAGTACGGTCGGCTGACCAATCACTTTCATATACTAAGGTTTGCTGCCTTGAGCTTCCAGCTATCCAGTGTGGTGTTGGAGCACATATACGTATGACCACGTGTGGTCATCGCACTGAAACGCGTTCAAATCGACTCGTCAAATGTTGATGATGTTTTTTGGGGGGATTTCGATAGGAAGATCTTTTGCGAGTCCACATCATCCCTCCAGCAGACTTTGTCACCCGTTTCTCCCCAGGCCTGTGCCTTCAAGTACGACAGACTTTTCGCAGTCGCTTTGAGGCCCACAGACACCGTAAACTTTACGTTTTGTTTTTGGCGGGGGTTTAAACCCTGCCAATCCAGACAGAACGAATGATCGGACCAAAAGCCATCCGATTAACCCACGGTTAACACCCGGTACCGAGCCGAGCTTGGGGGCCTTTCCTGATAAGGAGGGTTTCTTAGTGATATATCGAGCGTTAGGTGCGCTGCGTTTTTGATAATCTGAAGGGGAAGATTTACCCAACTGGTTTCGGCTGACACGCTTGGATTGGAGGACCACCTGGAGACGTAGCTCGCTTTGCAGCGCTGAGGGCGACAATAAAGAGGGGAATTAGAGATTGCAGTGATCAGAAATATATACCTGATTGCCGAATGTGTTCGCGACGGTGAGGTCGATCAACGGAGATCGGGGAACCAAGCGACTGGGGTTGCTAACCTTCGGCAACCACTCATCCGATCAATCTTAGACGAGAGCGGGTTGACTTGTTCTTGTGGGCCATTTAATTCGGATACAGACTTGGAATTCTTTTTTTATGGGGAAGGGAATGTAATAAAAGCAGCATTGGAGAATTGGCGATCAGCTTACTCAGAAGTTACGACGCCAGAATCTCAGCAGAAGCGTCTCCCCCGGACTTGAGGTCGAGATTGGCATATTCAAATTCAAGAAAAAATGTACGTGGTGAGGATATGCATCCATTTTAGCACGCTGAGTCGGTCGGCCTCCGGGTCGGCGGCACCTCACCCTGGGGGTGACAAACTCGCTGATGTTCGCAGTGCGGGAAAAGGCCCAAAGAGATAGGTACAGGGTCTGCTATTAGACCCGATTCGTAGTCCGACCATGGCAGAGGTATTGCAGACCGAGTCGGAGGCCAGGCGACCGACAGGTTGAGCGTACCGCTTCTAGCACCTCTTTCATGGTCAGTTCCCATGAGCGCTGTTGTACGGAAGTTGAGAGCAGGCCCCAACGAAAAAAGGCACAGATATCTTGGCGAAAGGCGATTCATGCGCGGAGGATGCTTCTCGGAACTTCCGGTCGGGCCCTCAAGGGTGGTCCGAATAAGGGCTTGTTTGTTCCGTGCCTGTCCCAAAAATAACGACGGGGAACAAAAAAAGCCTCAACCATCGAATTTCTCTTTCTAGGAATTGGAATCTTCTACACCCAAGGATCCGTGGTCGCCCGAGTGCATGGGGAGGTATTTGTCGCGAGAAATTATCTCTGGCACCTTCCAAGTGCAAAGGTGCGCGCGTTACCGTTGAGCCTCTTGTGCGACCACATTGGCGCGCTACTGGCCTCGTGATGTCCACGTATTACAGTACAATGCAGCTGGCTGTATTCTGACAAAATCTCGTGCAGGTTGAGGGTCAGGCGGGAAACGCCCACCGAGTCGTTACTAGACCGAGACAAACTCGAACGCGGTGACCGATCACCTCTTCGGGACCTCGGGATTCTGAGCCAGCATCATAACTCTCCCGTTGATGCGCCGAAATGGACAAGACTTGAGCTTACGCGCGGGAGGGTTTAACATCATGACTTATGGACATGTACAACCTTCATCTCCTAGGAAACCGCTACCCGAGCCGGCACCCGAGCGTACTTAGGACGGATTCGGAAGGTCGCCGAGTTTCCAAAAGCGAAGATCCCCTATGACTGAATTTCAAGACCTCTCTCCCCAAATGCGGGAATTCTGAGTTTGATGGTATGACTAAGTTCTCTTTACATCACAAATTGCGTTGACCCGGGCCCCACCCCGCAACGGGCAAGCACCGGGCCCATCGGTAGATTCGTTCTCGAAAATGAATCCCTTGCACTCCTTCGGGCGCATACGGGCAGGTGAGGTCCTTTTCGGGCCGCCAGGGGTAACTGCGCTTTCCACTGTGGAACTGGAATGATTTAATGCTGACCCAATGTTGTGGTCCCTTGGCTGCGGACTTGGGCTTGGGGTCACGTGCAAGGCCCCAACGCCACAGATGCTCTGCACAAGACTCCCCTCGGAGCCTTTGTTTGGAACCGGGTAATCCGCTCACTGCATAACGCCCTCGTTACCCGAGGCTCGGCGGTGAAGATCAGCACGGCCGTTGATGAGGAGGGAATATTCCCAGGGGGTTTAAGAGACCAGAGCACAGATTCCAGCTTCCTCTTCTCACAAATCCCCCCATCCCCTATCTCACTCAAAGCTCAAATAACATTCAAATCGAAGCAAAGCAGTTATGGAATCTGAATCGGTTGTCCAACCTGGAGCTCCAATCCGACCACATACACCGACCCCGACCCAACTCGAAGGCGAGATCACC
>WSTY01001537.1:0-10126 GCA_019633465.1 Tulasnella sp. 417
ATGTCTTTTAGTCGAGCGAGAGAGGAGCAATACTCACTGACTACGATACTACATATCAGAAAACTTGCAATGTTGACCAGCACGGCAAGCGGGGTCAACACTTGGAGTCGCAATAGCTTGAGAACCAGGCGCGTATCTGGGTCCTGCGCGTTGAGGAGGGGTGTTTCGACTGTCGACATCCTTCGTCGTGGAGGGTCACTGAGAACAGAGGAGAGGGGGTATATGGCGGTTGATGTGAGGAGCGAATGAGGTGACCAGCAACGAGGAAAAGTGGCGATCCTTTACAACCTATGATGTCATCTCTGCCAAGTCTTCAGTCCAAAATCGAACTACGCGTTATTTTATCAGATTAAGCCCAAGGAGAGTTGGTGAAAGTACAGCAAGTACCACGAAAGGTATCGCGATTATTTGTAAAATTAGGCGCGTGTAAGAGTGGAGCAAGAGATCTATGAAGCCCAACAGGAAGAGGGTCCGGGTAGCACAAGACTTTCACACCGGGGTCTGGATGAAAATAACCTTCCACCAGCAAGGTTTCTCCCGTACGGAATCTACATCGACCGAAGTATCTTTGGTAATGTTTGAAGCGCGATTGGATTGTCGGCATGACCTGACGACGCTATCTTGCCGGGCGGCGACGGTTATCTTATCAGATGACCTTCCATAGACAAACAAAAGTTCGACCGGCCGAAATTGCAACTCGAACCACACCTTTTCCCCCAAAACCTCGACCATAATGGCTGCTGCTACCCCAACGCCAGCGCAAATCAGGTCACTTTACCAGTCTTTTATTCGCACGTCACGATCATTTGCGTCCTACAACTTCCGAACGTACTTTATCCGCAACAGTCAGGAGAAATTCCGAGCCCATCTTGGTGGGTATCTACTCCATCCGACACCGGACCTTCGAACGCCCATGTTACTGACAAAAACTTTCTGTTGGTGTAAATCCAGAGGAGAAGGACCCGCAACGGATAACTGAGCTCTACAACAAGGGGCTGGAGGATTTGGCAGCCTTGAAGCGAGCTGCTGTTGTCAATCGATTGTATGAGGGACCTAAACTTGTCGTCGAGAAACCCAGGCCTATTGTAGGCGGTGGTGGAGCAGGGATGGAAGCTTCAGCGGGTGGAGGAGGGCAGCCGATTTGATTAGTGAGGGTGGCCGCAGCGCTCAGGTTCTCTAACACTTGGTAAGCGCATTTGCCCGTCGTCAGCGAAATACCCCTCGCTGATAGTGGCACCCTTCTCTTAGGATAGATATCACGAGATTACCCGAATTTCTAAGGTCCCCAGGCCCCGCTGCGTTCCAAACCCACGAAAGGTCTCTGGATCACTGGTGTAAGGAAACTGGCTCAATTGTGCGTTGCGGGCGTAAAGAATTTCACATTGAGAATGTATCTGCCAAGCGCAAGCGAGCGCCTCCGGCGATGACGATAAAATTCAGCTCCGACGTAAATTCGCGAGTGCAGTGTGTGCACATGTCGCACACTTGCAATTTGTCATCGTGCCGACGATTAAGGAGTCCAAAGGCCTCATTTCAATTTGAACTCGTTTGGACCTCTCGCCGGAGGTCCTGTCACTGCCTCTTTCGGAAAGGAGTGGTAAACACGTTCCCTCGCGATCATCCTTTCAGTCGGCACACGAACCCCACCTCTCCTAGACCGAAGCAACTCAAAGGCGTTCCGGAGCTCTTCTCACCGCCATGCGCCCCTCGATGTTCAGGTTCATCGTTTGGATCTCACTGCTAGTGGCAATCAACCACGGCTCAGTTCTCGCTCGCCTTGTCAACACTACTCTCCACAGCACGCACCCACAAATCTCTTATGCCCCGGAGTCCTGTTGCGTGAAAACCCTTTTCGGAGGATGCAAGAAGCGATACGATCCGTTCACGATGTCTACTTATACCAACCCTCACTCAATGAAAAGAACGTTTTTCCAGACTAGTAGTTGGGGTAATGATCCCGAAAGCTCAAGCATGAAACGAAGAGTCAACATATGGTTTTATGGTAAGCCGCTCTATGAAACCATGGAGTTAACGGTTTACCTGAGTTTTGAGTTGCTAGGGCGTGCCGTTTATGTTTACGGGCCTCCTAGTGCGCAGCTCCACAACTTGCCCGGGCAAATCCGATTATCATTGGATGGGAAACTTCTCGAAACCATTGACTTAGAAGCACAATACAAGAAGCCAGCCCGGAACTCACTGGATTCTCGACTACTGTATCATTGGAAAAGCCGTGACGGCGATATGCATCATGTTCTTCAAATCAGCTTGCTGGATTCTGCTACAGGTCCCTGGAAGTGGCGTCCAATTCGAGGATTTGGACTCGATTCTGTAGTATATACCTCCGACCTGAGGCATCCGTAAGCTTGGTTAACCTCTTCTTCCAATGCTTTATTCACCGTTAGTCCCTTCTAGTCCCAAATACGAGCTCAAGGATTTTGAAAGACTGGAAAAGGTCGAGATCCACTCCGCGAGCTCCTCCATGTTATTTGCACCACATTATGCATGGGAGAAGAACCTTTCGGATGCGACCGCGGTCTTGGGAGCTCAAACCTTTCGTGCCACCTCAAATGAACTCGCTTATAACTTCCGACGGGGCTTCCCTCCAACCGTAGAGTTTGTCAATGAATGTAAGATCTTGATCCTCGATTATGACCGACCTCCGTTTCAAATCTAGTGGGCCTTAGGTACCGCCCTCACAGTCTATGGAGCATCACCAGCACAGCTCGAAGCAATCTTTGCGAAAGGATTTAGGCATGGCCACGCCCAAATCTGCTTGGGACTACGTTGTGACCTCATCGACCTTCACCATGCGTACCTCAACGTTCCTTCGCAATCGCGGAATGAACCAGTTTTACTCTACAGGAACGACCGAATATTGCCTGAAGTTGAGAAAGTTGTAAAGATGCGATTATTGGATCCGCCATCTCCCGTCGGACACCAATGGATCATGAGCTTTTCCCATGCGGTTTGCTCTCAGATCGCTCCGGAACTGTATGTTTGCAGGACTCTCGAGAACGTCATCCGACTAACCTTGGGGTTCTCAGGTCTTGGACCCAACACATGGTCTCGGTGGTATTCCGTTCTGTGCCTTTTCTTGTGGCTGGCGTCTTGTATCTTCTTCGCTCGCATGCTCAGTCGTTATTCCTCCGGGCTGGTCGGAACCCGTGTCCTCCGCTGCTCGATGATGAGCATAGCGCTCCTCCGTCCTACGTCCCGTATGGCACAAGAGATATCACTCAAGGGCCCCCACCGCCGCCACACGATCCGATTACCGAGCCAGCATTTCTCCCCCAACGTTCTAGGGCGTGACACACTGTTTGTGGGGTCCAAGAGCCATTGGGGAGCCCGGAGGACCTTCTTGGGGGGTACTTATCTAGCGGATAAGGCTCCCAAAGGAGGGATTCCCCGGTCTAGAAACCTATACGGTGGTCGAAATGTGGAAAAGGAGAACCAGGTTTGTGAAGCCGTGCGGTGGCTTTAGAGTTAGTACGATCATGTTAAGCTTGAAATTGCACAATGATACTTAACCACAGGTCTTGGATACGGGAAACTGATCTGGATGCCCTGCTAGTCGCCGCTGGATTTCTTAAGCGAGGGCTGGATTCATTCGTGTCGTACAATGTGAAGTTTTTGGATCCCTCCTGTCGGAGGTCCTTGTAATTCCCTTTTTGGGCCTGTACCATCACCAATCTGACCGTTCTCACGAGTCACGATTAGTGTTCTACCGTTTAACCTTCACCCGAATCCAAGTACTTACCCCTGAACCGCGGCGAACCCAGGGTATCCTGGAGTCCTTCCATCCGGCTCTCGATGCGCCCACTCATTGCTTGGATATCGCTCGCGCTCGCAAGCACCCACTTCCCGGCCATCGCCAGGCTCACGAACACCACCCTCTACAGCACCCATCCTCAGATCTCCTATGCCCCAGAGTCGTGCTGTATGAAAGGCCCTTTTGGACGATGCATGAAACGATATGATCCATTTACAATGTCCACGTACGCCGATCACGACTCGACCAAAAGAACGTTTTTCCAAACGAGCAGCTGGGGTAACGAACCAAATAGCTCTAACATGAAACGAAGAGTTGATATCATGTTTTATGGTAAGTCGCTCTGTAATATTCAGGAGTTCACAACCATGTAGCCTTTGGGGTTTATACGTTGTATAGGTCGAGCGGTGTATGTGTATGGTCCTCCGCGAGCGCAACTCGACAATCTGCCTGGACAAATACGAGTATCCTTGGATGGGATAGTTATGGAAATCGTTGACCTGAGAATCAAGTATGAAGAAGCAAACGACGAACCTTGGAAACCCCAATTGATGTATAGTTGGGAAAGTGGAGCTGGAGATGCCACCCATTCTCTGGAGATCAGTCTCTTGGACGCTTCGTCTCGCCCTATCCGAGGATTTGGATTTGATTCAATGGTGTTTACGTCCTTAGAACCCTGGCTCCCGTAAGTCCGGTCATCCCCTTCTGCTCCCACCGTTAATAAGCCAATTTCAAAATAGACCCAAGTACGAGCCACGAGAGTCTGAAAGACTGGAAAAAGTTGTAATCCATGATACAAATTTCGTCACGACCTTTACGCCGTCCTATGCCTGGCAAAAGACTGCAATCGCCCTGGCTGATGGGATCCGAACCTTCCATGCCACATCCAACAAACTAGCATACGATTCTCATAATGCCGGAGCGGTGCCGGTGACAGAGTTTACTGCTCAATGTAAGGACCTATTCATCATGTGATAGCAAAACTACGGTTCAACCTGCCATGACTTTAGGTGCTGCTTTGGCAGTGTATGGAGCCTCGCCGGCCCAGCTCGAGGGAACCTTTGCTGAAGGATTCCGGCATGGACACCTACAAATTTGCCGGGGGAAGAACTGTGAATACATTGACGCACACCAAGCGTATCTTCACGTCCCTGAACGCCTCCGGAATGAGCCTGTCCTGGTCTACGGAACTGATCGAATGTTGCCTAGTGCTGTGGAAACGGTAACCATGAAATTCTTGGATCCACCATCCCCCGTCGGTCATATATGGACCACATCTTTCTCTCACGCTGAATGCTCACAAGTAGTGCCCAGGTGGTGCGTAAAGAAATATTTCGAAGATGAGGACATGGTACTAACCCAACGATGCCAGGCCTTGGACACATCCGATCCCGAACGGAGTGTATTCCACTCACGTCGTCCAGTTCAATAGATTGATTTATGCGCCTTCGTTCTTGTTTGGAGCCTTCTCTCCATGGGCTCGAACGGACTTCTACAGCTCTGCGGTTGCGGAGCGTTACTGGTTCTCTGGGATGTTCCATGATATGCCAAGTTGGTCCACCATAGTTCAAGGTGTGTATCAGTTTTGCTACGTTGATCTACCGCAGCAAACATAACTTGTTCATTGCGGCGTAACCCTTCTAGGGCATGACATCAAAATATTCGTTCCATCCCCGGCCCGATTCCCAGGCTTTCGGTATGCGAACGTGCGCTGCTGCATTGACGAACGGTGTCACTATCCCGACATCGAGCAGTGGCTTTCGAAAGTCACCGAGGCGGATTCCGATGTTCTACTTGTCCATTACCAAGACCTCAATCCTTTTCATTATCACCGTATTTCAATGACCACAGTGCGCCGAGATGATGAGGCAGGCGAGAAGATCATTGCGGTATCGCGTGTCGTCTATGAACAGGTGGTAGTCATGCCCCTACCTTCTCCTACACATCCTAAGCCCACCCAGTCGTTAGTTGCTACTTCTACCCAAAGGGATTGATTCTGACTCTTACTTTCCAGGACCGGGTATCCCCATCTACCCGCCCCAAAGGAGCCTATCCAGTCCCCCGATGGCGGTATCAGAACCCTCCTATTAGCAGCACTTGCCTTTGCCTTTCTTCTGGGATGGTTCGCGCTCTTCCTGTTCATGAATAACCGCCGCCACCGGCCCGAACGGCAGTGGCTGGTGGGACAATCCCCTCCGCCAGCGATCGGCAGAGACACTCGGGTGGCCCCTCGGCGTTTTGAGTTCCCTCCAGTTTACTCTGATCGCTCGCCTCCACCCTCCTACGATGCCTGCATTACTGCTGACCGCGCGATCAACGCACCTCGTCGGCCACACCCCCCAATAACAGGACCGGCACGCCCACCCCTCCGTTAGAAGGATGGTCTGAGGATGAATTTGGTGAGTCAGCTCAAGGGGCAGCCTGTACTCTACATTGAATTCATCGGAGTTGTTCTTTGTAATTGTCTGATTCGCGAGGATTCGGAGCTTTGTATTGGTTCTAAACGTAGTTTACTTAGTAGAAGTTGGCGCTTTAGTTCCACGCAATAATGTTGATGATGCATGCATCCCTTTTTAACTGGGTGTTGTGGGGCTGGATCCACGTATGTGAAACAAAACCATCGCTCGGCTGAGTAGAGATTCCAAAGACCTCACTTGTTAATCCCAGGCCTCTTGATCCCGGAGGTCCTTTCAGTTCCTTTACGGATAGTGGCTCGTCGCTTTAGAAAGCGTTCAAGCCGAAATCGATTCCGTCCCGACCATCGCACAACGGAGGTCTTTCAAATTCCCTTTCTTGGAAACATGTGTCAAGGTGGCCGCCGGTTCTCACGAGGAACCGGCGTTGTTCGACTGTTCCACCTTTTTTCCATCATGCATCCCAATTCCCATGGACCGCGGCGAGCCAAGGGTATCCTCAAATCTTTGCACGAGGCTATAGGGGCCTCGATGCGCAGAGCCTTTGTATGGATGGTGGTATTGTTCGCAGGCGCTACTTTTGTATCAGTGTTGCTGCTACTCGAAAGCACCGAGCCTGGAGTCACCGTTGGGCTCACGAACACCACGTTCTACAGCACGCATCCTCAAATCACTTACGCCCCTGAATCATGCTGTATCAAAGACATCTTTGGAGGATGCATGAAGCGATACGATCCATTTACAATGTCCACCTACGTCGATCCCGACTCGACTAAGAGAACTTTTTTCCAGACGACCAGCCAGGGTAACGAACCAGATAGCCCTAATATGAAAAGAAGGGTTGAGGTCACTTTTTATGGTTAGTCACTCGGTGGTATTGAGGAATATGCACTCACACTAAGTTTTGGGTCTGGCTCGACATAGGTCGTGCGGTGTATGTGTATGGTCCCCCGCGGTCGCAACTCGACAACCTGCCTGGGCACATACAGGTATCCTTGAACGGGGGAGTTGTGGCAACCATCGACCTGGAGGCCACGTACGGAGAAGCAAACGACGAACTTTGGAATCCCAAGTTAATGTATCATTGGGAAGGCGGGACCAGAGATGCCAGTCACACTCTGAAGATCAGCTTCTTGAACGATTCGAGCTCGAACCCAGCTCGAGGATTTGGCTTCGATTCGGTGGTGTTCACATCGTTGGAACCCATGCACCGGTAAGTCCGGTCGTTCCCATTCGCACTTACCCCCAACGAACCGACCTTCAAAATAGATCAAAGCCCGAGCCACGCGAGTTTGAAAGACTGGAAAACGTTGTAATTCAGGATACCAATTTTGTCACGACCTTTACACCGTCTTATGCCTGGCAAAAGAATGTCTCAACAATTGCCTCGTCTGATGGGATCCGAACCTTCCATTTGACATCCAACAGGCTGGCATATAATTCCCATAATGCCGGGGCGATGCCGGTGACCCAGTTCACCGCCCAATGTAAGCAGATATTTCTTCATGTGATATAGAAATCCATGATGCGACCTGATGGATGTTTTAGGTGATGACCTGACAGTGTATGGAGCCTCACCGGCTCAACTCAGGGCAGCTCTACCGGAAGGATTTCGTCATGGCCACCTACAAATTTGCCGGAATAGGAATTGTGAATACATCGACGTACACCAAGCGTATCTTCACGTTCCTGAACATCTTCCGAACGAGCCCGTCCTACTCTATGGTACTGACGGAATGTCACCTGGTGTTTCGGAGACGATTAGGATTAAATTATTGGATCCACCGTCCCCGGTCGATCATCTATGGGCTATGTCGTTCTCTCATGCTGTATGCTCACAAGTAGTACCCAAGTGGTGCGTAACGAAACCTTGGGCAGAGAGGGACATGATACTGACCCATGGTGATGCTAGGCCCGGGACGCATCCAATCCCGGATGGCCGTTACTCAACTCACGTCACTCAGTTCGACAGATTGACCTACGAACCTTCCTATTCGTTTGGCGCGCATACTCCATGGACTCGGAAGGATCTTTACAGCTCTGCACCTGCCACACCCTTTTGGTTCTCTGGGAAGTTCCGTGGTATGCCGAGTTGGTCCACCACAGTCCAAGGTGCGCATCAGTCTCGATACGTTCATAGGCTGCGGTACGGATGACTCTTTCATCTCGGCATCATCATTGCAGGCCATGAAATCCAAATACGTGTTCCATCCCCAGCGCTATTCTTGGAATCACGGTATGCAAACATGCTTTGCTGCCTTGACGGACGGTGCCACTATCCCGACATCGAGCAGTGGCTTCTGAACGGCACCGATACGAATTCCGATGTTGTACTCGTCCACTACAAAGATCTCAATCCCTTTAAAGACCACCGTGTTTCGATGACGGCGGTGCGCAGGGATGACGAGGTGGGCGAGAAGATCATCGCGGTATCACGCGTCGTTTATGAGCAGGTGGTAGTCACCGGCCGAAACTGGCCTATCCACTATCCTGATGGCGGGATCAGAGCTCTCACATTAGTGGCACTAGCCATTATGGGATGCTTTACGCTCGTCCTCATCATCAAAGCAAGACGGCAACCACCCAAGCGAGATCCGTTAGGCCGCCAACCGTTACCTCAGTCGATTCTTCCTTCTGCGGCACCCGTCGCTTCGCCTGTTGATACCCTTATAACCTATCCTGGTTACTTTGCTCCACCCCCTTACGGTGCCTGCACGACTCCTTCCGGTAACAGGACCAATCATCGACCCCACCCCCCGATGACCGGAGCGGCAACCCCACCTCCCTACTAGAAGGAACTAAGAACTAGGCCGAGCACAGTTCCTTGGCCATGCGATGGAGTAAAGGTTGTCACGAGAAGCAGATTAGCTACTGAGGGCCAAGAAATTTTACATACAAGAATGGATCCTTCTAAGTTGTTCCTCCGAGTTGCCGAATTCGCGATGGTCCTTTTATGTATATATATCTATATTTGGTACGGTCGCCCGTTCGCGCGAGATTCTCTGACACTAGTTCTGGATGAATGAAGCAAGCGGCCAATATTGAGATTCAACATGCGGAAACAAATCATGGATGACTGTACAGAGGTCTTGGCTGGGCGGCCGCTTAACGACGAACCATATCCAGAGACAAGACCCCATACGCAAAACAAACGAGGAAGACCACCGCGTTACCACTGAAAAGACCCAATATTCACTCTACTGCACTGCGTTCTGGGCCAACCTCTGGAGGTACCTCCATTTCCCTTTTCAAGCGTTTCCTGCGGGCACAGCGCACCATACACGTTCCCTCACGTGACGACCTTATCTTTCAATCGCTCGACCAACATCTCCCCGAGTGAGGCAGACCAAAGGTATTCTCCAGACCATGGGTGCTCTGATCCTCGGGCTTGTTATCTGCATATCGTTGCTTCTCCCGAGCTTCTCGGTCTCCGCTCAACTCGTCAGCACCACCCTACACAGCACTCACCCGCAGGTAACCTATGCCCCGGAATCCTGCTGCGCAAGGAACTTTTTCAGGCGATGCGTGAGGCGATACGATCCGTTTACGATGTCCACCTACTTCGATTCCAATGGGCAGAGGAGAACGTTTTTCCAGACGGGTAGCAATGGCAACGAACCGAAAAGTTGGAACATGAAACGAAGAGTTCAAGTCAAATTTCACGGTGAGAACTCATCTACCAATTAGAAGCGCGTGCTAGCCTATTCCTTTGCTTAATCCGATACTATGCCATAGGCCGGGCTGTTTACGTGTATGGGGCAGCACAAGCCCGACTCGACCACCGTCTTGGGCACATCCAGGTAACCCTAGATGGAGTATTCATGGAGAACATCGACCTCGAAGCCAGGTATAGGGAGACAAATAACGATCCATGGAACCCTCAATTGATATATCATTGGGAATGGGGAGGTAACGATGCCGCCCATGTCCTCGAGATTAGCCT
>WSTY01001538.1:0-10123 GCA_019633465.1 Tulasnella sp. 417
AGCGTAATTATAATAAACCGCTTAAAGTATGTTGTCCACCCTGCCTGAGGTTATGGGTAACCCGCGCCGAGGCGTGGTCATATCTTATTTACTCCTTCTGCTGGCAGGTAGTTACTGGTTGTCAGTGGGGTATCCGGGGTCCCGGCCCCCGCGTACCTGGACGTCTTTCGGCAGTCTGCTCGCGCGTTATAAATTTAGATTATCATCCTAAACCCAACCCAGCGCGATGAGCATCTCAACCGCCTTTCAGCAGCAACGCCCGCATACCCCAGCACCCCAGCAAAAGTTGAAGTGGTTCCGGAATCTATTTCCAGCCCCGTCGTTCGTCAATCGCTTTGGTCGGCCAGTGACGAGCTTGCCCTGACCTGGATCAGTATTCATGCTCGATTGGATATTCCGGCAATTGACCATTTATGGAGCTGCGATGAATGCCTGACAAACCAGGAGCGACTACTGATGGAGTTGGAAGCGAGTTCGGCCTTCGTAAAGCGTGCCTACTATTTTCTTCCTTCGCCTACAAATCACTTTCAATCGTGGCCGATAAATGGAATTGGGGCTCACTAGCGCTAGCTAGCAATTGTATATGATATAATGAGTATACAGATATCTTTTGAAGACGTGTCGCTTACGCTATGTCTTGATGTAACGTCTGCAACGGAGAATACAACCGAAATTGCGTACATCCAAATGAACGCCAAAGCTCTTGTCCACCACTCGTGATCTCTTTACCAAAAATCTATCTTTTGAAGCACTTTACCGCTCACGCAACAGTGGGGTGTAGCCTGTGCTACGGATTTTTGGTCCTCGTGGAGGGGAATTTCGACGCGCGTGGTTGTTTAGACCCTTTTTTTGCAACCAGCTGTAACTCCTTTCACGTCATGTCGTCTACCAAGTAGCCCGGCTCAGAAAATAGAGCGAATACGGGCTAGTGACCCTACGAACCGAAATAGCTAGGGAGTATATGCAGCACCTGGAATGCGGGCTCCCGGGCCGGGCAGTTATGCTCAAATGAGACTCACATCCCGAATCCATTCAAGGTTGTCGCTACCTAACCGGGTCTATCTAGTTATTTATAGATTTCTCTCTTTTGGGTAAGTTCGCACAGACATAGAAATTCCCCAATCGCTCAGCACATGGTACATGGTAGTAAACAAAGAGATGAATGCATATTTGCTACCCAACGTCATACACTGCGTCAATTATCGCCTCAAAGAGACTATGCCAACAACTCAGCGGCCGATGGTCAAAACAATTTGTTTTTAGGCTTATCTTCAAGAAGGGGCTCAAGGCATAAAAATGGAAAAGAAGATAACCCTAATCGCACCAGGGGTGTGCCTAAAACCCCTTGTCCGGGTCGGTGCCGAAGTAGGGAACTCCGGCGGCATCGGCGGCTTGACAAAAAAATATGTCAGTAAAATTTTTGTAGATAGGAAATGATCTCGAGTTCTTGGCACCCACTGTTGAGCCAGACCGTATTTCCCCACCAGTCAAGTGATAGCCCACCCCCCTTGGGCAGCTGAAGAACAAGAAATATTACAATAACGGCTATCCCCGAACCTATGTTTAATCAGGTATTTATACCTTTTAGACGCCGGACCTACTTGCGGCCACGATTAGGATGGCACTCACCCGCTTCAAGCGCGCAGCTTAACACGTAGTTAAATTTTGTCCATAACCTGTGGCGCCTCACGCGCAGCAGATACTCTATATCATCAATATTATAATCAGCGCGACTTGAAGATATAGAATCCTGCGGAGAAACTCCACTCACGGAAGAGGAACGCTATAATAAAATACGAAGTGAAATTGACTCCCGTGGCAGGCGGTGCGTAAGTTGGGGCGTTCAAAAAGACTGAGATGTTAAAGTGCCGTAGAATTGATCTCGGGTACCTCCGCCGCCATAACCAGATTGGGATCGGAAGCAAAGCTCCGATGAGAAGGCCATATACTTGGAATTGGTACACAGACCCTTTTCCAAACTGTCGGCTCGTTCCAACTAAACCCCTAAATTCCGGGTGTTAGTGGGGGGAGAAGGAGGAAAAGGAAAAGGGCTCGCCAGATAATGGATGCAGAGAAGAAAGCGCCTTGGTTGGGGCAGACCATCTTGCTCGGTTGATTGGGTTCACATATATCCGGTACCGCCGCAAAGATGGCATTTTTTAAAACGATCTGAGCGGAAACTGAGATTATGACAGCGACAGTTTGGGCTGAAGAGATTGCGCGGTTGAGTTCAGAAGGTTCAGCACTTGTGGGGCGTAAACCTACCCCAGAAACTTGAATAGGGTGGGATTTTGAGATAATGCCCTAGCTTCAGGTTTTCAAGGAATGACATAGTTCGATTGAGGCTCTGGAGAGCGCATATTTTGAACACCTGGTCACAAAATCAGCAATCTCCCATCTGAGTACAATGCATGCGCACTTGCCATGTTTGCAATGGGTCGTCCCGGTAAAACTCCACCAGGTATGAGTTGCGTGATGAGGTTCATAGGTACGGGAGTTCCACTCTTGGCGTATATGTAGGTACATGGTATCATGTAAACTATCGGTATGATCATAGCTAAGAATAGAGACCAGATTGGCACGCCAATGTCTCGCAACTTAAGTTATGTCAGAATTCGGGCGGTCTAGACACGGTAATCTACCCACCTTAATAGCGCCTATGAGCATCGAAAAGCCGACCACAAATATGCTCACAAAATAATACCTTGGTACCTCGGGGTATTGCCGCATAAGTTTAGCGTGGATGTCGTCCTCCTCAACTTTCTTGCGACGTGCAACTGCGAAAATTGCGGGGCCTTCATACAAGATGGTTTGGACGATGACTGAGGTTGTAAGCATAAAGCTAATAAAGTAGGTCAAGGCAAATGTGACTGGGAGGTACACCGGGGAGTACTCCTGATAGGCCGTGACGTTTAGTTGCCTGTCGGGTGTCAGGACGCGGTGGATGTCGTATGGAAGGCCAAAGCGATCGTAGGCGGAATATCCGGTTATTGGTAAATGTCCCATTTTCCAGACCTAATAATATAATTCGTTGGGCCTCAGTTGGTTGGCCGAGATGGGAGCATGCCTACGTTGGTGTAGTAAAGGATTGGAGCCAGAATCCAAACGAAAACCACAAAACCCAGGATGAGGTTGACGCTTGCCCACCTATACTGTGGTGTGAGAATGTCTCCGGAGGATATAGAAACGATGGACGTACCATGGAATGACTAGAGGCGAGTTGATATAGGCCACCTGGTTCCAGTCGAAGGTCAGGAGGCCCATACCTAAGCCCGTCACAGTTCCGAATAGCTGGTTGACCACAACATTATCTGTATGAATTTATATGTGGGTTTTGTCGCCCACCCGATCGATCATCAAAACTAACTTGGACTGATCCAGCAAACCCAAGAAAATGCCGATAACGCAGTGAACAAATATCCTATCGCCAGTAGATGCATGCTCTAGTATTAGCTCAAAGTAGGCTTGGATGGAGAAAGGGTTCTTACCCGGAAGAAAGTAATAAAGAAAGGCTCCCGTTCCGCATATGATGAAGAACCTGTATCTCGTCATTCGTCCACCCCGAGAATCTTCGCCTGCGTGGAGGGTATTCATAAGAGTGGACGTGACCAAGGAATTCGGCCAGATAACGGAGGCAGGATAAATGAAGAGACTACGCCCTAATGCCGCAAAGGCGAAACCAGTGATTTCTGTGCTTAATAAGAATAAAAATGCGAATCTACCACGAAATTAGTTAACTTCGGGCCACCGACCCAGACTGAAGTTACAAACCACACACACCCAGTGCCTAAATGAATACCATAATTCTTCTCCGCTGAAATTATCATCATTATGCCGTATGCATAGTTTCCGCCGATTGCTGCCATCATGAAGATTAGTGTATGCTCTTTGATGTTAAACGGGCTGGGGTTTAGACTGAAGCCATGTCCACCAATCAACGGAATAGATTGAGGAATGGTCCAGTATCTTATAGGTAGCAAGGAATCTAATGCTTTGCCGAAAGGGTATGCGAGGAGACTGTGTATGAATTTCGAGTTAGTGGCGTTCGCTTGAAATGGCTCTACTGTAACGACGCACGCGACGAAAGTTTCGGTTATCGCTGGAGATGGCCATCGCAGGGTAAAGAAGAGATTGAGACAGCCTCTGAGAACACATAGTGTGATCCCAATAAACCACATCCGGAAAGTCAATGTTGGCATGTCCGGATCGTCGGTATTCGCAACCGACGCCCTGACCTCGGGATACGGCGAGTCCTCTTCTCCAACGGATGCGGTCAGTTGCTTGGAGCCCAAGCGACTACTTGTAGATGCTACTTCAATATCCACCGGACTAACGTAAACAATATAATGTTAAGTGATGACGACCTAGTCAACCTCCACAAGACATACCAGCTGAACTTCTCGTCATGATATTCGTCGGCAGTACTCGGTACCCCGTCTCTAGACCCAGAAGAGGTAGGCAACGTCGTGGATTGGTTCATTGAGCTGGTATGATCCGGTTCAGGCGGAGGAAGAAAAGCAAAAGGGGGTCGGGAAGACGCCGTCCGCAACGCCCTGCTGGATACGTGGCTGGCAAAAGATATAGGCGTTCGGGGGTCAGGACGTGAGTGGACGTTACTGGGACGAACGATCGAAGTGGGGGTTGCAATTAATGAAGAGTATGGCGTCGACAACGTTCCAGAGGATGAGGTCTCTGTTAACCTTTGACCTCCGGAGGTATTGAGCGACCTCGGCGATCGGGGAGTTGATGGAGCGGCAAAAGCAAAGACATCATCTGAGAAGGCATTACGGGAAACAGGAGGCTCCGTGTCGACGGATCGTGGAGAACGTGATCCCATAGTTTGGGAGAGGGAGTGGTTGCAAGTGCAGGGAATTATCTGGACGGTCTACGGATTCTCTATAAGTAGGCCCCGAAATAGGGAGAAAGAACAATATCATGATAGTTCTTAGGAAACGCCCATGAGAATCTAAAGACCCAGTGCCTGATCGAAGTTTGGCCCGATCGCTTTCCCCGCCCCGGGGCAGGCGCACGGAGATCTCAAAGCCGCGAGCAGACCCTGTGGGGTCCCGACTTGACCTCAATGAGGTCTGTGGCGGATCAATCCACAAAGTACAAAAGCACAGCACCCCCACTTAATCTCTTAATTTTCAGAACCCTGGTGAGGGAATCACCGTCGGTTGCTGCATATCGGGTAGCTCCCGGCGGACCGCCACGTATCTGAAATCTGCGCATACACAGTATAAGCGGAATAATGTCTCGTGGTGTAATTGGTGTTCCTGGAACCTACAATGGCACTACACGTTCCCTCTCGAAACGTCGGTCCTACTGCATTAGAAGGCATTTGAATTGCGGGAACTGCGGCAGTTCCCGCAAGTAAAGCAGTCCAATCACGCTACAGAATCTGTCGCCTAGTCCAAGTTCGCCGCCATTTTCAATGCATAACACTGTGTATTTCAATATCGATCAGAGTAATTCCAGGGCTGCAGAGCCGCGCGGTGAAAACGGCTAGACTTGAATGAGGGTCAGCGAGTCACCCGGGATATCAAAGCAATCACAGAAGACGCCAAACCGCATAACCACGAGCTGAACTTGAGCCAATAATTCATAATTATGACCCGGCCAAAGTATCAGGACGGACTCCCCGTCTTGAGTATGCAATGCCCGTGTTCAAAACGTCTTCGAAGTTGCATGTTGATTTGAGTCACGACAGAGTTCACGAGCGCTAGAGGCGCCAAAGCGATTTCAAGGACCATACGAGGCGCTTTGATGAGTATGGACAGCCTACGTATGAAACGGTGTGCTTCAAACAACGGTCTCTCACCGCCGTCGCGTTTGCGGTCTAATCCGAGGGGGCAGCCACATTCGAGGCAGGCCAGAGGTAGAAGACAGGTCCTTTGAGCGATCACCACACTCCCCTTTTGTGGTGATGCCCTGCAACGATGTTGGCTGAAGGGATTGAAAGTTGAGCCGGTCGGGTAATTGGAGGGGTTGGAACAGCCTAATGCCGTTAACGCCGATGTACGCCCTAACCAGGAGCCAATGACGAAGTGTTGACCCCTCATCTCGACTTGGACCGAACCCCCTCCACCACGCGTAACATCTCAACCACCTCTCTCTAGCAACATCTGCACATCCAAGCATCATGGCAGAAGCTGAAGCAGTTCCCCAAGGCCAGAAGCAATCATGGGGCCAGTTTATCAAGCAGTCAGTGCTCAGCCACACCTCTCCCTGACGTCTTGAGTGGCTGCAACGCGTACTCACAATCGCGATGCTATCCTTTTCAGACTCGCATCTCTGAGCGGGGACCTATACAGCATGACGGCGCCACCGGTAAGGATTTTAATGATACAAGGTTCAGCGTCCTGCAGCGCTGACAAGGGGGTTCACTCGACGTTTACGTCTAGTTCATCCTGTCCCCTGTCTCCCTCACGGAATATCCTTGTGCGCGGCGATAACCATCATGCTAAATGCACATTCACGCTCACGAAAACTGATCCTGGCTCATAGCATACTGGTGCGAACGGCCTGAGCTCTTTGCTGCCATCGCGGACGGCAAAAACCCCGAGGACCGAGCCCTTAGGGTCCTGAAATGGTTTATCGTACGACGAGCTCCAATCTTCGCCTCGGGGCACATTCTAAAACAAGACATTCCCTTCCTAGTCCACTCTTAAAGGGCAGTACACAAGCCGAAATGAGAAGATGGGCTCTGAAAAGAAGTACGTCGCGATGGGCGATGACCCGAGTATTGCAGTGCTCGCTAACCCGGTCGCGGCAGGCCCCTGAACCCTGTCCTCGGAGAGTGAGTCGCCCTTACAAACTCGAAACGGCATCCATACGAATCAACTCGTTGGGTTATTTTGTTAGGCTTTTCTTCGGAACATGGCCGGACTACAACAGTCGTGGACAGACCAACCTTTACGTAGAACAGGTTTCGCATCATCCTCCTATAAGTGAGTTCGTTCATATATCTTCTCGTGCTCCGGGATTCTTACAACGCATTTAGCCGGCTATTACATTGAGAATCCAACCAAGGGTGTCGCTTTACAAGGCCATTGCGCTCAGAAGACCAGCTTTTCCAGCGGCGCGATCATAGGCAAGAACACCCCACGATGATTTGAGCCGATCAAACTTCTCTGACACGCTGCCTCCCACAGTCAAGCAAGTGGGCCATGCTATTCTTGGCGTCAAATTACCTGACGGGACAGTGGAGGATTACCTCATCACTCTTCCCTCGTTGCGGATTGACGGCATCTTCTACGGCGCGCCCTACATTG
Organism: Tulasnella sp. 417; assembly: GCA_019633465.1. Classification (NCBI taxonomy): domain Eukaryota; kingdom Fungi; phylum Basidiomycota; class Agaricomycetes; order Cantharellales; family Tulasnellaceae; genus Tulasnella; species Tulasnella sp. 417. Next base: position 7,275 of record WSTY01001538.1, read on the forward strand.
AGCTAACCAATACGTCATGGATCGCATCGTCCTCTGGATGGGTCTCGAACATCGAATACAAGGGCAAAGGCTGGGTTAGTGGCAAGTCACATCAGTACAAGGCACTCGTCACACCTCCTGGATCCTCTAATGCGGCGCATACTCTCGAGGGACTCTGGCACGAGACTTCCAAAGACAGCAGAGGTATCGTGTCTTCCTTACTAAGCAGCGATTTCATCAAATGACTGAGACTCGGTCTAGGTGTACCATTCCACGATGTGAGAGGGCCCAAAGAAGAAGTATCTGTTAAGGATCTCGAGGAGCAGGACGATATGGAGACCCGCAAGCTCTGGCAGCACGTCGCCAAGGGTATAAGAACAGGCGATTTCGAAGCTGCCAGCAGGGAGAAGTCCAAGATTGAGGTACGTCCTAACGATTCTCGCGGGAGTCTGCAACGCTGATTGGAAACGATGTCGTGCGCATTATAGAATGAACAACGCCAGAGGCGCAAGGACGAAGCTGCGGCTGGCACACCCTGGCAGCTCAAGTACTTCACTTATATCGAAGAAGACCCCACGTGTAAGCATTGGTTCAGGACCCAACCTTGACGTCTGACTTATCGTCCTTCTATATAGACACAAAGCTCGCCAAGCTCTGCAAGGGTATTCCAGAGACCGAAGACGCGTATATCTTCCAGAAGCCCGCTGCCTAGACGCCTGAAGTGACCAGAGCTCTCGAAGAGCCGAACCGAACTCGGATATCCGGACAACCACCTGATCTTGCCATAATTTGTTGATCCTCAATTGCATTAGCGTATCGTAATGGAATGTGCATTGGCGTCGTTTGCAAGTCCTAGTCTTCGCCAGCGTGGTTTCCTGCCGCTGGTCGCACATCACAGCTCGCCGAACTAAGGTTGTTGGACAACGATTCTAGGGATACAGACAAATGTATAATGTACACTTAAAGTCGGCTTTCTACTTGGCGAGCCGCGTTCCTCGTCCATTGCAAGACTAAATCTCGTCTTTCAACATCGTCATCAGAATCAGCGAAGGCTGCTGCCAGAGCTTCTTCAACCCTTTCCACAAAAATAAACTCCATTTCCTTCTTAACCTCTTCCCCTAACTCCTCCCCAGCCACTCCGACTCCAAAGATGTCTCGGCGATTTCTTGCCGGAAGAATTACCCGCTTGATGCCTGCGCGGTGGGCTCCAAGGACTTTCTCCTTAACGCCTCCAACAGCTGTCACAGCTCCTCGAAGCGTAATCTCGCCAGTCATAGCTATCGTAGACGGGACTTTGAGGCCAGATAGGAGGGAAACGAATGCACAGATCATCGCAACACCGGCCGACGGACCGTCTTTTTTCTGGGCGCCTGCAGGTAGATGTAGGTGAACATCAATAGGTTCAGGGACTTTCAAAGGGTCAATTGTCGGAGCCGTGGTAAGGCCAAGTTCGAATGCATGGGCTTTGACCTGGGATTTGGAGGGCATATTAGGACGACACTCGCAGCGCAGCTGGAAAATGGTAACTCACCCAACTCAAAGCTAGTCCGGCGCTTTCCTTGATGACGTCGCCTAAGCTACCGCTCAACCGTAACATTCCTGATCCAGGAAGGACCGCGGACTCGACAGGCAGAATTCCACCATCGCCATCACCCATCACAACGAGTCCGTACACTACGCCTCGCCGGGCGGTGCGATCTCGTTCCTCTTCGTCGAAGATCTGAGAGCCAAGGATAGGCTCTAGATGTTCCTCCTTGACGACGGCAGAGTAGCCTAGAGAGGCAGCATCACGGCTTTCGGACCACTCAACAGCTTTAGTCCTAACAACCGCGCCGATAACCCGTTCCAAACTCCTAACCCCAGCTTCCCGCGTCCAACCTTTGATCATTCTCTTCAAGGCATCTTCCTCGATTTGACAGCGTTCCGCATCCAATCCGTTCGCCTTGACCTGCTTCGGCACCAAGTACGTCTTGGCTATTCGAAGCTTATCGGTCTGCGTGTAACCAGGTAAACGAAGGATCTCGCAGCGGTCGAGGAGAGGTCCGGAGATGGTGTCGAGGGTGTTGGCCGTGGCAATGAAGAGAACTTGGGAGAGGTCGATGGGGACATTAATGTAATGGTCCTGAAATACGAATATCAACGGAATAAGCGTCGAGATTGTCGTGAGGAAAAAACCCCAACGGCTCTCACCGTGAACGACCAATTTTGTTCAGGGTCGAGAACTTCGAGCAGAGCGGCCGCCGGATCGCCATGATAGTTCGATTGTGACACTTTGTCAATCTCGTCCCTATGAGATACGACGGAAATGAGTCAGGACCTGCGTGCCTTGACGGGCGCTGAGACAAAAATAAAATACGTACAAGAGAATGACAGGATCGGGGCGACCGGCTTTCCGCAATGCTTGAACAATATTTCCAGGCGCGCTGCCAACGTAGGTTCGTCGGTGCCCCCGGATTTCCGCCTCGTCTCTAATACCGCCGAGGGAAATTCGCTGGAATGGTCGACCTAGCGCCCTTGCAAGAGATTGCGCGATTGAGGTCTGAAAAGAGATGTCAGAAACCATATATCGGAAAGGTGAAAATTACCTCACCTTTCCAACACCTGGGGGACCGTACAGCTGATGACAACAAATTCCGTCAGAACTCGACCAGGCAACAGCCAAGAGAACATGCACATACCAATAAGATAGGACCTTTATTAACAATCCGCCTTGGTGGCGCCTTCGGAGCTGGTGCTGGAAGGGGTGTTGACGGGACTCTAATCACAAGGGCCTGTTCGTCTGCAGCAGGCCCGGCATCCAACGTCTTCTTCACGGCCTCTTCCGCTTCGAGCTCCCTCGTGGCCTCCATCTGCTTCAGCCTCAGCACAGC
>WSTY01001539.1:0-10122 GCA_019633465.1 Tulasnella sp. 417
AGGGTCTATTTTCGTTTCGTAGCAATCGGCAGCTCGGAAAGTGTATCCATCCGTGAGTTCCCAATGGAGAAAGAGCTAGCCTTTTAGTCGTGGTTCGGTTGAAGTTGGTGGAACTAAAGTAACAGGCGATTGTCGAACGTGGCGAAATATTAAATAAGGGTTTAGACACCGGTGACCCCGAAGATCCCGTACACGTTTCATGAAGCTAACCGAGCCATTCCAGTTTCCCAAAGGGTTCTGTCTGGTCACTGCGAACCCTTCTGACTCGGCTGCTCACGTGCTCGCGCGCAGGTCGCTCGTTCTCAAGTTCAAGGTAGCGCCGACCATTGATGCAGATGACAAGCGGGCCGCAATGATAGCCCACTCAATAGATTACAGACAGAGAAGAAACAAACAAGCAATAAACCTCCAGGGTTGATACAACAAGACATAGTCGAGTTCCGGGAGCGGCCGAAAAGGGGTGGTGCTGCTGGCCCTCCATTGCTCTATGGAATCCACGTCAGTCCAAGGTCAGCACCCCATTCACCCTACACGGCTTTGAATATTCGCGCACCTTGCGGTAACTGAATAGATCATCTCCGGAGGTGGGTTGGGCTGATATGCCTTAAGCGGTGAACACTCTGCTTAATAAACGAGACTGAGGTGATCAGGAGAGTGGAGAGTTTCATGTTCGGAAGGAGAGTACTTGAAGGAAGGGATAAGGGTGGGGAATATGAGGGAGACAGGACTGGCGTGATGAGGTATATCATCCAAGGTTTTATATAGCTCGAGCGCTTCGCCTTCCCCTTTGTCCAACTGGGGATAGTAAAGTGGTTTAAAGTGTTGCTACTAAGTAGCGGTCGTGATGAAGTCTCCTACGAACTTGCACAGCCTCCTGAATATGCCGCTTGGACCAGCTGGCCACGTAAACGTGACTGATCCATTAAGTTCGAAAGAATAACTGCGGGCCAGGTGGGCTTGCGGATGGATAGAATTACGACTCAGATGGAAGTTCTGAGGCTCGTTCCACGCTGAGGGCAATGGTGAATGGTGTTGACGGCTGGTCTTCGTCTTTCATGTCAAGTTGTCCCCCTGGACTAGAGCGATGCACCCTGACGCGGGCTGGCAACGCCCAAAAGGGCCACGCGGTCTTATTTTGCCATGCTCATCACAATTGCGACCTTTTTCCGGGGGGGGGGGGGATTTTCTTTTCAAGCGATGAAGTGAAAGCGATAAGCGCCGCCGCTTCGCCAACCGACTGATTTGGATGGGCTCAATATAGATGAAGTTCGAAAGATCACACGGAGACGTTTCTATTAAAACATGGACTCGATCCTCTCCTACATCCACGGGTTCTGCTGCTTCGTTTTCTGGCAAATTCCGATGAGGAGTTCGACTTGAGATGCTTCCGCACGTGCGAGAACTGCGGTGAATGCGTAAGTTGGGCCGATCTTTCAGTTGCAACACCGAGGCTCACCATCATCGCAGTTGTCGAAACGAATGAGCCGAAGCTCGATGATTGCCATTACGGCCTGGTTGGTCAGTTCCGGCATATCCCAAAGATTCGAGAGGTCCACTAGGTCGAGTAAGTCGTCAAGGGCGTCGGTAGGCTCTGCAATTTGCGATCGTTAACCCCGAAAATGACGCGAGGACGATTGGTCTTACCATATGCACCCGTGAAAGTTGGGCGAATGAGCTGTCCTGTGTATACGTAGTCTATCGGGTGTTCCTACCAGGTCAGGGAGAACGTCGGACTATGGAGGAAACTGATATACGTACCGACGACAGACTGTACAGCAAATGCCGATACGGCCTCATCATCAGGCAACGGGTACACGGGGAGCTCAGTGTCTTCGGTAATGACGATGCTCTCTCGGAAGGAACCCCCAAAGGCAGTCTTGAAGTGAGGTACCATAGCCGCTAGCATTCCTCGATGCGCCGGAATGTCTTGGCCCTGAACCCTGAAACAGATATCGAGTAGTTGGCCTGTTTGTCGAAGCTCGTTCCATCCGGACCGCATCATCTCTGGATGAGGTATTGCGGTCTTTGATTTCGTCTGCGGCGGTGGCGTTGCAACGCGGTATTCGTGTGCGCCAATATCCATTAGCAATGGACGGTAGGAAATCAGGAACGTCCGGACCGCGAAACGCCCTGCGGCGTCGTGATCAATGTCGAACACAAGTTCATCTGCGGATCGCCAACTCCAATCTTCCTGATTCGAATCGGTGTTTAGCCAAAGCGGCAGGTTGGATAGTGAAGACATCTGCCCTCTAACTGCGTTATTTTGGGTCTGCAGCCAGGTATACACGATGTTGATGTCCATGAGAAAGTATGACAACTGATGCCGGTTGCGGGTGAGGTGATTTATAAGGGACGTGAGGTGTTGAAGCTGCGGGTCACTGTCGTGAGACAACCTCGAGTAAGAAGGAACACTAGATAATCACTCACAACGTTGACTAAAGTAGGTTCACCAATATTCGGATAAACCGCTCTCAAGTGGGGCGAAGGGAACGAGATAAATCTTGCGCGCTGGGTCCAAGCAATGACTTCGCGCTCTGGCGCACACAAATCGTCCAGTGAAATCACGTTCGGGAGGTCTCGAGCGAGAACATCGAAGTCGGGATCGGAGGGGTGGCGTTGAGTATGGCGAGGGAGGAAACGCAGTCCGCGAATCGTATCGAATGGAATTTGTCTCAGTTCTGGCGGCGCAGAGTTGACATACTCCCAGAGGTGCGTTGCCCGACGTACTACTTCCTGACCGTCTCGAGCATCGTGATCTAGTGCCTGAATGCACTGGATCAATCTTTGAGGTGTTACGTCGCGGTTCACTCCAAAATAGACGAGTCTGTCAATCAGGTGTCGGAAGGCTGGATGTACGAAGAGGTTCGGGCGGTTCTCGAACGCTGTCGAAAATACGGGGACGCGGTGATCAAACAGCTCAGAAGGTCGGCGCAGAATACGGTTTCCATCGGGTATTAGCTCGTTGTCATACTTGCCATGGTGATGCTCCGCGACGAGCTCAACGAGCGACAAGAATGAAGTCTCCTCGTCCTGATCGATGTGATTCGGAATGCGCAACCGCTTGAAAAGGTTGGGGAGCGTCAAGATCCTGCTTGTATTCTTGCCCCTCTTTAGAATGACGTTCAACTCGGTGCTGGCTGCCGCGAATGTGCTTCCTGAGGGCAGATACCGGGTGACAGCCTCCAACGGAACCGAATCTGGCAACATGGTTACTTGGCTCGGGGATACGAAAGGTAAGAGGCTTGTGCCCTGTCTCCCTTCGAAGATAGGAAGCTGGTTCAACCTTTGAAAATCGGCGTCCGATAGCTCTGCGAGAACGTAAGGTGTGATCCAACCCTTGAGATAGGAAACAAATGGAGCCCAGTCCCCTGGAGCAACTCTCCGGAGAACTTCCTCTGGCGAAAGATTCAGCCTTCCGAAGAGCTGAAGAATCAGTTTGAGGTCATTGGTAGTGGTTCTCTGCAGTTCCCCAGGAAGGTCGTCGACGGAGATGGCGTCCAATTTAAGCAAAACGGTGGTCAACACTGGGTTTTCAGACTTGGATCGCCACCATATCCCCCCACTTCTGGCGTATTTTAGGGAAACAACCATTTCTCGTCCGACGACCGGAAGAAGAGGAAGGTCAGCCAAATCTTGGACCCGGACCGGACACGTTGGCAATGTGAGGAACGCGAGGAGCTCTTTGTGCCAGTTGTAGAGGGGACCAGTTGCAGTTCTCGTGTCGGCGGCAGTGATGACCTCGCTATGTTGTGCAAGCAGGTCCCGCATTCCTTGTGGATTGAGCAAGACCACGTTGAGTTTTTGCTTGACCAGATTATCGGCAAAGGCTTCGGAGATCTCGGGGTTCAATACCACACCCTGCCCAAACAGTTTCGCGAGGTTAACCCTGTGAGATGCGAAGACCTTGAACTGTCCCGCATCTTGGAACTGCACAAGCTCGCGATCGCCACGCAAGAGCAATGGTATTCCAACTAGGTTCTGCTTCTCCTTCATGAGGTAGTCCAGTATCGGCAGCATATCACCCTTCACACTGAGGCCCGGCAATGTGGAGTTGGCCGGCCGCCACAGTTGTTGAACAACAGCGGCATGATCGCGCAGGATCTTTGTAACCTCCTTTGCCGACACCAACCGTAGACCACCCCAATCTTCGAGGAAGTGGGTGCTGAAATAAGGATCTGGGACGTAATTAGGGACCTTTATTTGAGAAAGGATTCTGCGGACTACGGGTGGGGTGTTGGGGAGCGGAATGACGGCGTCTGAGGGGGCAATCGGCTTGTTCTGTGCATTGAGTAGAACCGGTTCCTTGGTGGAAATAATTTGCTTGGACAGCTTTGTGGCAACGATTTGACCTGGACCACTCGGAGCCTTATCAGGCCAGAATAGCCGAATTACTTTGGGATGGTGTGCAGCGAGGAGCGCTAAAGTCTTCATATACAGAGGCGCAATGAACGTTTCAAGTATGTGTTCATTGTACTGCGAGTCCAAAGGTCGTTCATTGGCCGTGTTCCGCGCGTCTAAGCGAATCGAGCGTCGATCTTGAGCTAGAATCCATGTCGCGTGGACGTGAACGGGAAGAGGGAATGAGACTGGCAGTGGAAGAGTGGCGAATATTCGAGAATTTCGAATAGGACCCCTTGCCGTCAGATGAGCGGCTAGGCCGAATGTTGGAGTGGGGAGACGGTGGACAGGGAACAGGGGATGGAGATGAGGGGGGAATCCTTCTTTAGTCCCCTGACTTCTCGTGACCAACCACTCCTCGGAGGTCACATCAGAAGTAGTAGGTCCTTTGGTTTTGAGTGACAATTTGGTTGCAACCACTTCTTGTGCCCCATGTGACATCGCCTCGCGTGATGACGTCACGAACCAGACTGGTGAAATTTCGGAGTCCTTGGTTCGGCGAGTAGCGGCAATCTCTGTGATCGACTTGGTAAAGAAGAGTGACTTGCTTGCGTAACCATAGAAGCGGTTGATTATCTCTGTTACATCCACAGCACCGAAGTGCCTCTTGGAGAGATTGCTGTCCTTGGCCTGAGAGACGGTCCGAAGTGGAAACCTGAATATAGTCTAACCCGGAGATATTAGAACTTTGTCGAGACCCCGGTAATGTTGAAAGTTCACAGCTTACCCCTTTATACTCCGCCTGTTTAGAACTGAAGCCAAAAAGCCCATCGAGGGGCTTGAGTTGGTCGGGGTATCGACTGGGACTCACGAAGTCAGTAATCGATCCTATCGCTCTCAGAGTGACTCACGATATGCAGAAAGCTAGAGGAACGAGGGCGGCAGAACGCTTGATATTTCCGTTTTCACGGGGCAAATACTGTTTGGAAGGGTCCAAGAATAAACAGGATTTCCCTGATACTATCAATGGAAGCTAACGCCGGAAAGCATCAGTAAGGAAATATAAGGCTCTGTGGTTAGATCTGGTACCTCGGAAAAGTGATAGAATGATAGAGCTCCTAGACCAAATCGACCAATTGCGTCGAACCTGTCCGCTTTTCCACCTTGTCCAATATTTCCCAGCCCTTTGAAGTCTGCTTCCGTGAATACTCCATCGTTGTGGACCACTAAAGCAGGGCCTGATTGAAAGTCGGATAACCCTGGAATGATGCGTCGACCTTCAAAACTGGCTTCATCAATCAAGAAAGTGACCGAAGAAGCTCCAGCATCATCTGCATTGGCCACCCATTCATTACTTGAGTGTTCAATGTCATAGTCTTGCAGTACTTTCTGGATCCTAAGCGTCAGGTCTTCCTCCATGTGGAAAGACTGAATGCCGTCCCCTGCGCTAGAAAAGGCCTCTTCGCTAAGCCGCCGAAGGCCGAGGGTGGCCGCGAGTCCAGAAGAGACTAGAGGATGGGCAAACTGGAATCCGGGAAGTGGGCCTGTTGGATCTCCGCCCATGTCGTTGTACAGGACTTCAGGCGCTTGGACAAGCCGGCAATCTTCGGTGGGGACTAGAGTCCTACGGAACTCGGATTCTTTGCCCTCGACACTTCGAGAGAGCTCATCGAGTATTGAGATTGATGTACGGACCAGCTCGTTCCGCACGTCCGCTGCGACATCAGTTTGCGAAAGCTCCTTGGAAATTTCCCTGAGAGTAGAATAAAGTGAACCGGAAAGAGGGCTAACAGCATAGTTAGGACCTTGGTTCTTACAAAATGAGACATAAATATGAATTCTTACCGAGAAGGAATCCCCATCTTGACCAATAGCGACTCCATTCCAGGAACCCGAAGTAAGGATGAGGAGACTGCATGGTATTTCGCGCCAAGATTGATCTGTTTCAGCATGCTTCGCCGACCCACGCATCGATTCCTCGAAGAATAAGGCACCCAAGCAGAATCTCCTAAGGCATGCAGTAACGATTCGATCTGTTCCTGGGAGAGACGATCCGCATGTAATTCCGATGCAAGCTCCCTGAGCACTGCCTCGATTCGATCCACGACCTCCGCCTCGGACAGCTTTAGTTCTTTTGGCTCAGTCTCAACCACTTTTAGAAGTTGTAATTGAAGAGTCCTAAACGGCACCCTGGTCCATCCAAGACAATCTCGAAGGTAATGTTCGCGGACGAAGATGGAGATCCGTGGCAGGATCAAGTCGCAAAGCAAGGTGTCCTTCCTTCGACCGTCCCAGCACTTGGATGGCCGGTAGAAGGTGTCCTCGACGGGGAGCCACGCGGAGTCGCAAATGAGGTCAACGACTTCGGTGGGAAGCCTATTTTGCTCAGATCGAGTAGATGAGTCGAGGAGGACCAGTAGCCGCAACGCTGTCTTGGATCTTTCCTGCATTGGCCGTGACTTATTCGAGATTCGAGTAACTCGCTCTACTATGGCGGAAGGCGTCAATGCTTTCCGAACCATCCCAAAAGTTCGGAGTTGGCTGATGTATGATCCCGCGCCTTCGCTTGCAAATTGTCCGATAGGTATAACTTCATCCTCGGCGCTGTACAGTTTGGCGAGATCCGAAGCTGGATCAACTACCCGGCTTGGACTTTGCCGACCCGCCCGGCCTCCCACTTCAACGAACGGCAATTCTGCGATAATCGACCTAGACGACTCCCCCAGCTCGTTGAGGCGGTTCATCAGCCTGTCGATGAGGGGCGAGAGAAGGCCAGTGACGCGGTCCTGCTGAGCCCACGCGTCCGGAGCGATGGCTTTCCGCAATACGGCGATCTCTCCGAGAACCTCCCGTTCCTCTAATGCAGTATGAAGAATTTTTCCCTGGCCGTGGCTGATGAAAGGCGCGCCTGGAATGTTTGGAATCACCTTAACCGAGTCGTCCACGAAACAAGCGCGTTGGGGAGCGGCGCCAAAGGTGACGCTGTTGGTGTCTCGTACGCCGGGATTGATGACAGGAAAGATGGGTAGTTTCCTCAACGTGATGCGGGACTCTTCGCTCAGCGTTGTTCGAGAACGAGTTCGGGGATTAAACCGGAGGTGGTCGGATAGTTGTTGGGTGAAGAATTCATGGAGAGTCTGGCAAGTTTGGTCCGGGAGTTGGGGAAACGAATTCTTTTTTTGAAGGCATTGGAGGATGAAGACGACATCATTCGGAGCTTTAGAGACGTGCTGAACAGCCGCGCCATTCGACATTGACCCATCGAGTACTGGAACCTCTAAAGCCGTCAAAGCTGCTAGCGTGTTTGCATCTAGTTTTGTTGGTCGGATGGCTGATTTGCTGATTTGCCGAAGAGCAAGCCTCCCGCCGGACAGACGTATGGGCAAAGCATGCAAATTCAGCATTGCGTTCCAGGAAGGGGAGTTGTTGAATAAGTCGTCGCGTTTCTCCCATCCATCAAACCAACTCCAAAACTTGATCAACCAATCGAACGTCGCCCGATTCACGCCAGTCGTGATATTGGCCAACGTCGTGCCTCCGATCGTGGGGACTTGGTCTTCGAGATATTCGACGACGTCGGTATGGTCAACGGACCGAACTCTGCCCGCTGGGTCACTGAGGAGAAGTTGTCGAGTGGCGGCCGACATCGTCTTTGCCGAAAGCAAGTTTGGGTTCGCGTTGCCCAGGACCAGAGCTTCAGCCTTGCTAGCTATAATGTATTTGCCATGAGACGTGATGGAGGTATGGTTCTTTTGAACTTGAGGGATGATTGGGAGGTCGAGAATCAGGCCGATATCCTTGGCAGACACGAGATAGTCGCAGATCAACCGCTTGGCCGCGGCATCGAGGTCAGGAATTAGACGGGAGTTTTGCTTCAGTGGAGCAGGAGTATAAGCAAGACCGGACTCGCGACATAAAAGTTAGACTAATCACCTTCAAGTATGGATAAGAGGTTGCAGGGGACAGAATCGCCTTCTTGAATTTCGACTTTTCGATGAGCCTGAATAAGCCCTCGGGGACGACGACCAAAGGAACCTCGCACGCTTCCAGTGGAGCGAGAAGATTCGCCTTATCTCCTTCCATGACCACGAGGACATCGTCGAGAGTGGAGAATTGAGAGCTTTTCCCGTGTAACGGCCAGACGGTTTTCGAGGCGGCTTCCTCCAGGAGACGCGGCGGAGCCGGATACCAGTATCCCTGATCTCCTTCCTCGGTTGCGACAGGATTCGGCCACGCTTCTAAAATGCTGATGGATGGGGAGGAGACACCAGAAGAGTCTGCATGAGACAGGGTTACGAGGTGGACGAAAAGCGAGGCCCATGCTTTGGGGACGAGCTCGGAGAATACAACCCGATTCCACTCGACGAGTAACCTACATTTGGAGGGGGAGATAATCAATATGCGTGGTGGTCTTAGAAATCTTGTGTTTTTACTTACTCTTCGCGGCTACCCTCCGTGACGTCGTGTGCGTTTCGCAAATGCTGACGATCGGATACGAGAGCGAGGACGGCGTTGATATGCAAAGGGAAATTGGTGACGATGGGTAATGGAAGCAGAGTGAAAAGTTGTCCCTGTAATTTAGGGGCTCCCGGTTGCGGAAGTGGGAAGGCGAGAGCCACGCGGGGAAGAAGCTTCTCTCTGGACATCTCCGCCTCGACTTCGTCCTGAGGACGCTTGAGACGCTCAACCAGGTGCGCCGATGCAGTCTCGTACTTCTCTACGTAGTGCGTAACTATCCAGCTGCTGGTCCGAGGACGGTCAGAGCCGATCTGCATGGTGACCGTGATGACATCGTGGTTTGCTTCCGCGTGCTGCGCGTGAAGTCCGGCCTGTTGCGACTCGATGGCATTGGGATTCTCCATATTGGCGGTAGCAAGAATGGTCTCGTCGCCGTTTTCATCGATTTCCTTGAATATGATTTCGGTGATGTTCTTCAAGAAGAGCATGGCTTCGGGAAGTTCCTTCGCGATAAATTCGTTGAACTTTTGGCGCGCGTCTGCAACCGTCGTCGGAGAAGACTTGAGCTCGCTTTTGAATCCCGGCAGGCGTAGAGGGAGCCTGATAGCCGTTCCCTCGTAAACATCATCTTCTGGCTTGAAGACGGCGGAAAAGGTGGAGAAGTGATCCTTGTATGTTTCGCGGTCGATCCCTCCCTCTGCATCTGGTAGACGGAGCGTAGAGAGCTCAAAGCCGCCTGCGTATTTCTTCGTCCTTTGATGTGGATCAAAAATGTGGAGCTGGTCCTTTGATAGAATGTGGGGGTTATCGGTGAGCTGAGCCAAATACGCGCGTCAGTCCCAGTTCAAATTATAGCCTTGAACGCGTTACATGGTAGCATGATCGAAATCCTAGACCGTATTTCCCCGTACTGGCCTCATCTTGCTTCTTGGACGAGTCGAGAATCGTCTTGATGGCAACCCAGTCCTTAGGCTTGAAGTAGGCGTCGTTCGTCGCGAGGATGGCCGGGCCTTGGCAGACGCTCAGGACTGGGTCGACGAGCGCGTTCGATTCGAAGGTGCGAGTATCTAGAATAAAAGTCTAACACCCCGTGTTAGATGGTATGGTGAAGTTGTAATACAAGTTTTGCAGAACGTACCTGGGTCTTGGCTCCAGCGTCGTCGGTATTTTGGAGGATTTCGCGCAACGAAGCTGACCCGGCTGGGTAGTTATCGAGGATGTTCTTGAGAGCGGCTGTAACGTTCACGATTTCCCTACTTTCCTTCGGCATCGTTCGGGAGATACGAAGGAGAGATTAGGAATGGAAGAAGAGTCGTTGCGCCACCG
>WSTY01001540.1:0-10121 GCA_019633465.1 Tulasnella sp. 417
CCCATCCTTCGAGCTAAACCTCTTCAGTTTGCTCAAGATGTTGGTCTTTGATTTAGCTCCTGCAACCGCTTCATCCCGTTGATGCTCGATTTGGGCGAGGGAAAGCCCTGACTTGCTTTGATCATTTGCTTCAGGGGCGGTCGCTGGGACCACAACACAAGTCAAAAGAGGCTCTGACGTGACTATTCAAGTGGTGCTTACGTTTCTCTGTGAGGTCTACTGTTGCTGGTTCAGCCGCACCTTTTGAGGTCGGGTCGGGGGTACCTTTCGCGTCGTCAGGGGGAGAAACAGTGTCTCGCGACCTGAAGTAGTCCAAGAACGCTTTCGACTTGGAAGGTGCTTGAGGGGTCTGCGAGGACTCTGTCATCGAAGATGCTCAGATAGTTGGCGATGGAGAAGTTGAGCGGGCTGAAAAATAGGAGGATGGGGGATCAACTCCAACGCGTCCACCTCGTGCTCAGCATCGATCAAACCTACCACGGTACAACCAGTCACACCCTCCGCCTCTAGATATTAGATATTTGAAGTATCGGAGACAGGTTTTATGCCGGGTAATTGGGTATCACAAGAGGCGAGGAGGGAATCAAAGTACAAGGGCGTGACGGAAGGAAGAAAGGAGGTCGAAGGAGGCGAGCCAAGGCCTTACAGCTATTTTCAGAACAGTTGGCGGTCTCCCACGTTCTACGCTCTATCTCGCACCGCTTGCCTCCCTCCACCATTTTCGTTATTTCTCGTCCAGTTTTGCACCAAATTACTCCTTCCAAAGCAAAGTATCTACGAAATCGCTATTAGCAGGGCATCGATATTGCGCGAGAACCAAGTTCGTGATTTTCATAGAATGCTGCTCAGAGCGGGTGCCCCCGCCGTGCGAGAGCAATCAGTTCATCGGCAAGACCCCTATTCTCCGATACATGAAGCATTCGAAATCTATCTCAAGATGTCCAGAGCTTCCCAGCTTTCGCTCGTCGGGTCTTTGGGCTCCATGGCCTAAACCTGCGGCCGAGGTGGTGAGTCCGCCCGTATTGCTTCACTCTCACCTGAACTACTTTGATGTTGGCATGTGTTAAGCTTACGATTCGGAAAGGTGGTGCAGTTACGATGTCTGGCCTCGATGGGTTGGTGCGATCATGATGTAAGAGTTCGCTTGTGTTATTCTACCCTAGACTGACCGTGTTTCGACGTGTCGTTCTGCCGTTCTTCCCCTCCCCATGCGACGGCAACGCGGCCAACGCATATCTCTTGACCTACGATGGGCTATCATCCGGATGGGCCGGATATTTTCCGCGGAAGAGATATCAATGTTTACCGGGCCTGGCTTGCGAAGCGTCCAGCGAGTCCTCGCCGACTTCCGCAAAAACGGGCTTCCCTTCACCGCCTCGAATCACCCTCGACTCGCTGGTCGCCGCCGCATGCTCTCAAACGACGATATACAGGTTCGTTAATCCCTCTTGTCCAGGTTGTTTTCTGATTGCCGGCTTTTATTGTGCAGTTGATCCTGGGTCTTGTGGCTCGCTCGCCGGATATTCGACTCGATGAACTTCAGAAAGAGCTGCGAGAGCGGCGAGGGATTGACCCTAGCCTCTCCACAATCCTCCGGTCACTTAAACGTGTTGGTTATACTCTTAAAAAGGTTCACCTCGCGTTCTATTATGTTATAATAACGGCACCTAATCTCCGTTTGCCCACCACTTCACCTCTTAGCTTACAAAAACTGCTCTTGAGCGTAACGAAGTCAAACGTGCTAACTTTATGTATCGAGTCGGGCAATATTCACCTGAGCAACTGGTTTTTGTCGATGAGAGCGCCTGCAACAAACGTACCGTCTATCGCAACTATGGTTGGGCTCTGTCTGGAAAGAGAGCTATCAAGCGCGCATGCTTTGTCCGTGGACGTCGGTATGCAGTTTCCTGTCCCTGTATGTCTTCCTCGCCAACTGACCACTTGTGATTTGTTCCTTCATGAAGGTACTCGATCCTTCCAGCGCTTTCCCTCGACGGCATCATCCACGTTAAGATTCTCGAAGGGTCATTCACAACAGACCTTTTTGAAGACTTTATTGACGCGTTGTTAGATGCTATGCAACCATATCCAGCAGCCAACTCTGTCATCGTGATGGATAACTGTCGGATCCACAAGGCACCTTCTATTATTGAACGAATACATGACCGGCAAGTATATGATATTCTTGCCCCTGGTTATGATACTGAGCACTATTTGGCATGTTTCCAGGGGCATGAAAGTCCTTTTCTTACCACCCTATTCACCGGACTTCAACCCGATTGAGTTGGCGTTCTCGGCGATCAAAGCCCACCTTCGCCAACATAGCGAAGATGTCCTAGCAGTAATGAATGATGATGATGAGGTCGGTATTCTCTCTTACCTGATGGAAGCTGTTTTCTCTGTCACCGAAGAGGATGCATGGGCATGGTTTCACAAGTGCGGATATGTCTAATCAGCAGGGCTCTCTAATCCATTATGTAGCCGTCACGTTATCAATGGATTACTATGATAAATACGGGGCGTATGTATTGGGAGTCTTCTATTACATACGCTAGGTCATGAGATGTGCAAACTAAGCCTTTAGCAATGCCTTGCGTGCTGCTGCACGAAGCTCGGCGCACTCGTCCATCGCCATGGCCAATAGATAATCAGCTGCCCCTTCCTGCAATCCACCTACGATCCGCATAAGCTTTTCGCTTGACATGAAACGTGTGTCAGCAAGTTGGTTGATGCGCAGATACCTTTGAGCACGGAGATCTGCGGTATATTGCGTCCATGGGTGTTTATCCGGGTCGGCAGCTTCCAAGCGTTCAAGCCAGGATTCAATAGTTGGGTAGACAATTGTTTCACGGAAATGACGTTGAATAGAGGGGCTATCCGGTGCTTCACCCTGGGAAGTGCTAGTGGAGGTGGACGGTAAAGTTGAGGTTGAAATCTCAGGATTGGTGGTCGATCCAGGTGCGGGAGGTGTCAGACCACGTCCCGCACCAAATGTCATTGTGACAAGCTGAACAGCTTGAGCAAGCGCAGCTGTAGAGGCCTCAATGGCAGCGAGGCCAGATGATGGCTGAGAGCCAGGTTTACCCTTTCCCCGATCGACGGGCCGCTCATTGGTCTTTTCGTAGATATGGAGTTCCTCAGGGATCACGTCGACACGTGCCTTCCCATGGTCCTAAGATCAATGTGCCAAAAACTTAGTCACTGTAGCAGCAATCACATGAGGGAAGTACGACCCACAATGAGATTAGCCCAAAGGTTCAAGTCCTGGACCGTGAGCTGGTAGTGATACCCATCGGCACGCTGGTAACAGACGGTCCCTGGGTGTTGTTCACATTTCCAATGAGTTTGGCACTTGATTTTGCTGATCCATCGACCTCGGCCAGACTTAGAATCGGTGACCTCCACTTCAGATTCATCAGACTGCGCTCCGCTGGCACCGCTTGTGCCTTTCGCATTCCCCTCCTTGCTGCTCTTCTTTCCCTTTGAGCCTGGCTCGCCAGCAGTCTGGCAAGATTTCAGGACAATTTGATCAGCCGGTAAATCTCCCCGAGTGTTCCAGGGGGGACAGGGGCAATGCCGTGGGTTCACTCACCTTTTCAGCCCGACGGCGGACAATTTGAATCTCCACAACCTTCTTCTTCGGCCTCGTTGTCGTCTTCCCACCTGACTTCCATTTCTCCCGTGCCCTCTGATATGTTGCCTCTGCATTTTCCAGAGCGGTTCGATAATCCTCCTTCAAGCGCTTCCAATCGTCAACGGTGTCCAGGCACATGGGGCTCTTTCGTGTATTGTTCAACTTAGAGGTAAGCAGAAGGCCCTCGGCGGTGATATTGAGGAATGCTGATACACCAGTGCGAAACTCTTCGAACGACATGTTGCTGAGAAATGATACGTTCTTGGTAGAACCGTCCGCAGTGGGTAGCTGGAACGGCATCGCTATTACTTCCTCGTCCTCCATTTCACTATCATCATCTATTCGAAAACTGTTACTGAGAAACTATCAATCACTTAGGATTAAACCTGCACGACATACCGCTTGGTGTTTCAGATCGGCTTCTCTCCGACCCACTGACCGACTCCGACTCCGACTCCAACTCCGACTCCGACTCCAATTGGGAACCGTTCCCACTAGCAACCCCATCTCTGGTGTTATTAGTGGGAGCTTTATTTTGCTTGGCCTTTGGGTCTTTGCCTTTGTCTTTGGATTTTTTTGCTGCTGTTCTGGTGACGGATTTCTTTGGCTGCGAGCTGGCGGTGCCCGCAGCAGTCAAAATTGCTGGGACTGACTTTCTCAAAACAGCTTGAGTGTCTTCTTGTACTTCTACATCTTGCTCAAGATGGTCTGGCCCCTTACTGGCTGTGTCGGGTATCTCATTTGGCTCCATGTTCGGCCATGTTGCAGTGTCGCGGCGGTGTTCCGTTGCATTTTGAACGCCCGGATTATGGGTTTGCAGCCCAATGAGGGCAAGCGCCGCATTGCTGAGAGCCTCAGAGGGACTTGAATGATCGCTAGTATCTGCCACTGGCACCTTGACAGCCAATATGCAATGAGCAACCATCCAGCCCAAAAACCGGGACCGGGCAACATAGAATATAAAAAACGTACTTCAACTTCCATGAAATGACCATCAGCTACATCTGAAGATGACTGCCCATTTTCAGTATCCGGGACCAGACGCTTGGACCGCCGTGTTGGGAGCGTTGACTTTTTCTGGGCGGCTTTCTTTGCATCGCCTTTGGTGTTGAGCGCCGCTTTTTTGGCAGCCTTTTCTGCCTCTTTCTGCTGCTTCGTTTTCCTTGCGTTTGCGAGCTTCAGGCTTGCCATAATATAGTGCACGAACTAAGATGAAATAGTTGCCAAAGGAGATTGGGTGGATGGGGAAGAATTGGAATTTGGGCCAACAAATAGAAAAGTGAACATTACCACATATCCACGCCTCCTAGACTGAATGAATGATCCCTTGCCCATTAATTCCTTAAGCATAGCTCGTATACAATATTTAGGGTGTCACAATGTTTTCCACCCAGATATTCTTCGAAGAAAAACTGAATCAAGGTTTCGGTCTGATTCTGCCCGTGTACCCGGGTATTCCCCAACATAGGCTTCCTATGATATTCTCTTTGGTACATCATGCTCTCGTTTATGCTATTATACACATGTTCGTGGTGCAAAAAGCTTTGATATCGAATTAGAATAAAGAGATATCACCCAAATCCGTTGCTTCGGCGACACCAAGAGCGGGAAAGTCTAGAGAAATGAAATCTGGGCCTAGATACCACCCATGCCCTAGTAAATAATGAAATAATGCTTTTGCAGTTTGAATGGTGAGGGAGCGAGAGAAACTGAAGGAGAAATGAGCAAAATGCGTAAGGTGGCGGCGGATGCAGCGTTAGAGCGTAGAACGTGGGAGACCGCCAACTGTTCTGAAAATAGCTGTAAGGGGGAGGCGTGTGATGTGATTGCCACGGAAACACCGGAGACACCGTCCGCCCTGTTGCTCCTGCACCAACCAAGGCCACAGAACGAAACCGTGCATACTTGATACTATGAGGGCAACTGACGATGCAAGCCCTCCTCACCGTTAACCATCGACACGAGATTTCACCATAACGGCTTGCTTGGCTCTCCGTCGGCTCTCATGTGCATCAATCTCAATTCTGACCACCACCGTTCAAGACACGAAGGACACAAACCCCGGGTGCAAATCTGATTGCCGTGCCCTTGGCAGAGGGTCATTAAGCTGGAGTCGACCACTGCCATACACGAGGGCATTTCAATCATAACGCCAACGGTATGTTGTCCAGATTGTGTGTCTCTATCGGCCGTCCGACTGACATGCTTCCCTTCCTGATGCACATTCGACATCATAAAACATCCCATGACGTGTAGAAATTTAACTGCGGGCGATGGACCTCGTGGCCTCTCTAAGAACGTGTATCCAACCGAGGACCGTGCTCTCAAGCCCTGCACATCCCAGGCCCACTTGCAAGCACGACGGCGGGGGATTCGGACCGTCCAGCAGTGAAATCAGCCGGACCACTTCAACATCTGCAAGGGTATCAACCATATTCTCTAACGTCTCCACAGTCTCGTTCCGCGAGCGCCAAGCTACTCGGGTGCCCCCCGCATTCGTGAAACGCTATTCGGCAGCGACGCCTCTGCATCCCGGAAGCCGGCCAAATTAAAGGTTGATTGGCCGATCAAGTCACAGGCGAACCTGGAAGGCAAATATCCTGGCATCGTCCTCAGGGCAGCCTGGTAGCAAAAAAGAATCACTCCGAAAGGTCTCGACCACTACGAAAACCTGTTTATTTAACTACAGTATTACCAGTCACCACCCTGGTTGGGTGGGTTCCAGCCACCACCGTGATTGGGTGGGTTCCAGCCACCGCCCAGGTTGGGTGGGTTCCAGCCACCACCCAGGTTGGGTGGGTTCCAGTCACCGCCCTGGTTGGGTGGATTCCAGTCACCACCGCCATCAACTACCCATTCAGTATTCCAAACAGGTGCCCCCAATGCATTAGCCGACAAATCAAGGTTCCATCCTATCTCTGGAGGTGCCTTTTGGAGAGGATGACTAATGAGTATACAAATACCTATCTTTAATCGTTGAATATATAACTTTACCTGGTCCAACTCTGCCAAGATATCGGTTATTTCACCTTGGGAAAGCATTCGCGATAACACATTCCAAGAATCCTTTTCCCACCCCCAACCGTGCGGGTCAAATACGCTCCGTTCCCTGTTCCATGACCAGCGGGAAGATGTGGCAATCCCAATACCCTGAGGCAAGAGTCCGCTGAAAAAGGCGAAGGCTTTCATTACTTTGGCCTTGTCACTTTCAAATGGTGATGTGCCGACATAGAGCACCTGGAGATTTGGGAAAGAGACGGGAGGATTGGGTGGAGCTGGTATGTCATGCGTGCTGACGTAAAGCCCAAGCTTGCGCAGCTTGGGGGAGAAACAGTCGGCGAATGCGACGAGTAATCCGAACGGCATCCCGAGGGCTGGGTCGTCTGGGTCGTCGTACTGGCGTCTGGACGCTATATGTAGAACCTCCAATTCACGCCAGGCTCTCCCCATCTTACTAACCTCGGCTGCATTCAAGTCAAATGTCCCCCAATAGTCCATGTCCAAACTCCGAAGCTTGGAACATCGGACAAGAGGACTGATGAGCTGGAAGTTTAGATTGCTGTCCCCCGAGAACATGATTCGAAGGTCCTCTAGCAGGGGGCATGTATCCGCGAGTTGCGAGAGCAGTGCATTGACGTCAATGCCCGATTCGAGGTCGCAGCCCACCTCGAGGACCCGAAGCCGACTCGGTTTGAACATAACGGGCACCATGGGATAGTACGGAACTCGAAGTTCTTGCAGTTCATCCAGTGATTCCAGTAATGATTCAAATGCTTCTGATCTCTCGCCTCCGTGTTGGGTGTAGTCTAAGTTTAAGGTGAGGGCACGAACACCAGATGGCAACGCTTGCTGCAAAGCCGTAAGAAGACTGCTCATCCCCATAAGGCTGACTCCCCACCAAGGCTTGATTTTGACATCTTTGATTGTAGGCGATAAGAATGGAAGTATCATGTCGAGTTGGTTGTCGTGATTGCAACTCCACTCAATTTTGCGGATCTGGGGGAGTAGGTACCGACTTTGGTGTCCAGCGATATAGTCGAGCCACCTTGCTGGAACATGAAAGGACATTTGTTCCAAGAATGCATCATCACCATTCCCGCTGGTGCAGTACGAGAGCGATTGCACTCTTTTGGTATACGACGCAAATCGGGACCAGTCGCCGGACGGAACCCCATTATCCCAATCCTAGGATGCCCGACATGTTTCAGCATGCTATGAGTTTGAAATGCGTCGCGGCTTACCCATCCACCTTCTCGTATGCTGATAGGCCCAAGTAAGGCCATAATTGGAAGGACGGATTCCATTTCCTTCCATAGCATATCCAGCGCCACACCCGTCCAAGATGAACAGACGCGAGCGGCAGCGGGAAGTTCAGATTTCCCGAGATTCTGCAATACCTGCATAATTATTTCAACAATGAAGACCGCCATATGTGCGTCTCTGGGCTCTATGAATCTAGTTTGTGAGATGTGGTTCATCGAGAAAGATTACGGGAGGAACAATCTCACCTAGACCACTACGTTTGGTTAGGACCATCTAAGAAAGGTGGGAAATGAAAATGGCGACCCCTTTGAATATGCTGAAATTCTAGTAGTGTTTTGCGGTTGACTGCAACGGTGCAAGGTTCTGGTCAGTGGAGAATCCGCTGTGCACGAACTGACTCAAGGGTGCCAGAGGATGACTAACGTGAGAGTCTTCCAAATGACTTCTTTGCATCATAATAGGCCTAGCCGCAAGCTCAGGTTTTATCGGAATGCGGTGGACCTTTCTCATCATTCAGCCGAATAATACCCATGGAAACCCCCCAGAGCGCCGGCTCTCCTTCCATTTGTTTTCGGCCGGTGGGTAATTCCGCTTTTTGATTGGGATAATAAGATCGATTTCAAGATGGTCTGACTCTCGAGGAACTGTCGAACAGTCGATGTGGGCCTTTTTTAAGCTTGATTTGGGTGGTGTGCCGAAATATCGGAACACGACCAGCGCAGGGCATAGATACGGAGACACCGCAGAGACCGTCACCTTCAACAGACCTCGACAATTCCACCCACCCTCATCATGGAAATAGTCCATGAGAATGGCTTTGATGTTAATGGGGTTGCGAAGTTGGTGTCGCGGTGCGTTGTTCGACTGATGCACTAGCGCCCTGCCGTCTCCGACTCGGTGCGTGATGCGAGCTCCCACTTCGGCACAGTCGTCTCCCAACCGCTTGCCCGAACTTTCGTACAATTATCCAGGGAAGACAACGCCTTTCCGCCAACCATCTCCAACTCGCTCGGCTGGCCCGGCATCGCTAACGCGCTCAATCTTGAGCTCGCCAGATAGAGGGCGAGTCGGAGTCGTCGGGGTATACCGACGATGATGGAGCAATCTCCCGAACCGTTGACTCGGTGTTGCTTCCACGAACCGCCGACCGCAGTCAACCGAGAGATGGGGGCCAATCGTTCGAAGTAGATGCAGGTCGACTGGGATCCGCCTCTCCGATAATCGAGACCGCTTGGGCGGGCGACATGGGTCGCGACGGCATATGGGAAGAGCATGATGGGGATAGAAGCTTGGACGCCGAGGAGCTAACTGAGCAAGCTGCAATACATCTTGGAAAAGAGGAGTACTTGCTGGATACATCCTTCCTTATGCGCATTCGACATCATAGAACATCCCATGGGTTGTAGAGATCTGCGGGCGATTGACCTCGTGGCCTCTCTACGAATGTCGATCCAATTGAGGACCGTGCTCTGAACCACCCTCCACATCGCAGGCCCCATTTGCAAACACGACGGCGACGGATTCGGACGGTCCAGCAGTGAAATGAGCCGGACCACTTCAACGTCTGCAAGTGTATCAACCATATCCCTCAATACCCCCACAGCCTCGTTCCCAACCATGCGATCGAGGAAAAGCTCCTCCGACGCTGTGTTGGGAGCACAAATCGATCCTTATTCTCAGAGTGAAGTGAGAGGATCTGGCTTCAAGACAGGGTACTAGATCAGCTTCACGCTCAACCTTCCCTTGAACGCGACAGCGAGCGGGAAGCTACTCTAGTGCCCCCCTGGATCATGAAACACTATTCGACAGCGACGCCTCGGCGTCTCGGAAGCTGGTCGAGTTGAAACGTTGCTTGGCGGTTGAAGTCACAAGCGAACTTCAAAACCAAGATCCAGGCATCATACTCAGGACAGGCTGGTGGCAGAAAAAGAACCACTACGAAAAGGTATCGACCCCTACAAACAGAACGAAACTCCGGTCAATCTAATACAGTAATACCAGCTCAAATCCTGGTTGATTGCACTCCAGTCACCACCACCATCAGCTAGCCATTCAGTCCATTCAGATGACTCTCAAGTATTAGTCGACTAATCAAGGCCCTATGGGGGAGCCTTTTGGAGAGAATAACTAATCAGTGTACGGATAGCTTTTAAGTGAATGAATATATAAGCTTACCGGGTCCAACTCTGCCAAGATATCGGCAGTTTCACCTTCCGAAAGCATT
>WSTY01001541.1:0-10119 GCA_019633465.1 Tulasnella sp. 417
CGGTAGTAAGTTCCGCTAAGTTCCTTGCCCTCAGGATCGGTCTTGAGAACGTAGCTGCAGACGAGCGCGTTGGTTTCGGTGGCCCATTGCGTTGCGCAATTCTAATCACACGAGGGGGGTGAGCGAGCGACGATAAGGATTTTTCCGCGCTGGAGAAGGCGAACACGAAGACGAGGAACTTACGATCGCGTCGTTGATGTCCGTGCAGCTTATCCATTCGGAGACAAGGTCTTTGTAGCTCCCGCTGTTGATTTCGGTGACGATCTGATTGGTCCAGGAGTCCAGGCTATCCTGGTTGTCTGGTCCCGCGAGCTCGGTGATCATGGTTGTGTCCCAGACTGAGGACGGCGCGAAATCGTTCAGCTACAAAGCTTTGAGACAAAACGGCAAAAAGACGTACCACCATGAAGCTTCTTCTTATGCCCATCCCATTTAACCGAGATGTCGTTTCCACCTCGCTTATAGGCTTCGGCGTGGAGAGGTTGCGTAACGTCGCCGAGGAAGTGCACGACGAACTTGAGCGCGTCGGCCAGATCATCAGCGTCGCCGTTGGGCGAGACGAGTTGCTGAGTATAGTTAGCTCTATAGCGATGCACAAAGTGAAAGGGTAGTTTAGACTTTCTGGTCTGGGCGTCTGCGCTGCAAGCGCCGGGGTGGGGAAGGGGGTGTGCAAAGTTCGAGGATCTAGAAACTCACATGGCTTTGACAACGCATCCGTTGGGTCCGCTGCAATCCCTGTTCAAGTCGATGTTGCAGTCAAAGGGAGGGTCGTCCTGAGCGTCGATGAAGTGGAACTCCTTGGAGAAGTCCCCACTTCCGTCGTGCTGGTGGTCGAAGTCGTCTGCCCACGGGGCGACGTCGACGATGGACGGGTCCGGGAACGTTTTGTGTCCGTCGGCGGCTAAGATGGCGTCGAGGCTCGAAACGACGTTCGGTGGGAGAAATTGCAAGGCGACGTTGGCGACGGTTTTGTGACCTAGCGTTCAACACCGTTCGACAATCGCGGCGAGCGCCCGGGTAGTCGAATGAGGAATGGAGAGAGTGAGCACAGTGCCACAAGATAAGAATGTGTAAAGGAACGCGACACGTACCGAGAGTGCCCCACGCCTGTGCGGACGAAGCAAGTCCAAAGGTCGTGATCAACGTAGAAACTAGCATTGTCGCAAGAAACCGAGAATCGTTAGGCTGGAGAGTGAAGAGTGATCGAGAGAGGGGGTGATGGGGAAAAGAAGTAACCACAAACGGCACTCGTTCGAACGCATATGCATGAGGGTATATATATCCAGACTGTTTTACGAGAATTGGGGGAAGCGGGGGGCGTGGTCGGGTTCGTGAGGTCCTGCCAAGTCCGGAAGTGGAAGCCTCCGAGGCACGCACTGAATTAGGAACCCTGGCTTATTTTTAATTCGAACCAAGGTCAGGCGATCGTCCAAGAAAATAGACGCCCTTTGTATTTAAAATAAAAAAAAGCGGCTGCCCGAAATTCGGAGCGCCCAAATGATCGCCAAGCCGCACGGTGATTGGTCGGAAAGTCCCAGATCGGCGGGTGCTATGAATAGCACACCCCCCAGTTCTCTGCACGTTCTTCCCCTCGTCCCCGTAATGGCAGAGAGTGTATCGACGCTTTTCGTGATTGGACAAGGCTTAGATATAGAGGCCAATATGAGATATTTTTGGTTTCCCTAGTTCGCGTGCGGAGATTTCGGCCAATCGCACGAGCCCATATGGCAACGCCAAACCACACGAAGGGGCATTGACAAATACGAGCAAGACCTAAGTGCTAACGAGTACTTACGTTCAAAATCGAGTCTCACCCGCGAGAATCCTATATATTTAGCCGAGCTACCAACCTAACCCCGCCTGACGCAATTTTAGAGTATATCGCGCCCGTCAGTTCTCCCTAGCTTTCTGTTAACCCAATCAGATGACGATACGCCCCTCACCTTTAACAATATGAATTTATATCGTGGGCGCTGCGCCGGTCTCGTACGTCGCGTTGAGCTCTTGTCCCTCTGAGTCAAGGTTCAGGCCGCATGAGCAAACCAACGCGTTGGCTTCTGCCGCCAATGCTGCTTCTCAAGCCTGCCGAAGAGCGGTGCCGAGGGAAAAGAGAGCTTAGTGGTGAAACAAGAATCGGAACCGCTCACCTGGGCTTGAGGGATATGCGAGAGGGATGACACCTGGCTAGCGGACGTCCCTTCCCTCAGCACCGCTACAGTCCCCCGCAGAGTCGACTCAGGGAATTGTCGTTCGTATCGACAATCCGGGCGCCGAGATCTTTTAACCGGCAATACGAAAGGATGCGGAGAAGTGTTGGGTTTTGTTTATCTAGAACGTGGTTGGGAAGGCTTATCGAGAGTATTTCATGCGCGCTTCGAGAAGGTGGGGCGTTTGGGTAATCGAGAGCGGTCTTCGCTGATCTACAGGCCCATTGAAAGACAGTTCATTCTCGCGGAAGTGACTAGGCGAGACAAGTGATGGAAAAACTTTCTCTAGAATCGATGCCGGCTCACGCATTTGCCCCGATCAGTCTCACACCATCGCTGGCGAGCAAGATTGGGTTGCTCACCAAGCGCCATTGGCGTCCCTGAACTCCTATGATGAATCACTGTTATTTTACTCTCTTGCGTTTGACAAAAAAAACTACGTCTCGCTCAATGGCGACCGACAGCATGCAGTCTCGACAACTAGGCCTACGCTGTGCATGCATCACTCAAGGGCTGAGAGCAGCCAGCGAAACCGAGGTTGTTAATCCACCAAATTCGAGAGAAATTTTATAATACCTATCGAATCCATGTATTATGCAAGCTATCATATAGAGCAACCAAGCTTGGCTTTCGCGATCACAGCGGTTGTAGCATCGAGGTTGAATCCGAACCGTGGGATAGCCTCCGCCACCAAGGCCGACGAACAACCAGAAACACCATTCGTACGACCCTACCATCAAGTTTGGTTGCTGAAACCTTTATATTGGTAATATTTCTTGTTTAAAGTCCGTAATAATTGCTCATGTGTAGGGTTGAAGATACCGCACCACTCAATTGATGAAAATTAGCATGCACATCAACTGCCTTCCAAACGAGCTTATATGCAAAATTTTCGTGTTGGCCATTCGGCCACAAGAGGCTCAGACAGATCGCTGTAAACTCATCTCAGTCTGTCGGCTGTGGCGGGAGTATGTTGAAGGTTCAGCTCTCCTGTGGGTGGACATCTCCTCAGACGCTGGCTGGACCTACATCCGTCGAGCGCTCGAGAGGTCGAAGGGGTCCGTGATAAACATCCACTACCCCGCATCCAGTAGCGCTCGGAAGAGCTTGCAATTGTTTATGGCTGAAACTGGATCCCACATTACGCGTTGGCAGTCGCTGACGGTAGAGGTTCTGTCGGCCCCTCCGTCCTGGGAAACAGCATTGGGCCCCCTAACGACCGAACGCACCCCAAAGCTAAAGAGTTTGGAGCTGAGATTGCTCGGCTTGGGTCACCCGATCCCTCGAAACCCGATAACCCTCTTCGGTGGAGCTCCTGCCCCATCTACCCTCAAATATCTAAGTCTCAAGCACGTTCAAGTGGCATTTGAACCCCTCAGTCTCTCGGGTCTGACCTCGCTCAATCTTTCGGCAGTATCAAACCTATCCACACCGCAGCTCCTCGAAATTCTTCGCAACTCGCCTTGGTTGGAAAGTCTCAGCCTCGACGAGGTCTTTAGTATAGGTTCTATGTCGTCGGCCGTTCAGTCCATCCATCTTCCAAGGCTCGTTTCCCTTGCGCTGGAGTGGATAGACCACGCGGGAACAAACTGCATTCTCTCAGCAATCCGCATCCCGAATCGCCGTCGCATATACATTCGTGCCGCTATTCAAGGGGTCAGCCCTCGATCCGTCATTTTCACACCGACAACATCACACATACTCTACACGACTACCCCGATCCCCGCTTCCGATTCCGATCCCGATTCCTCAGACATAGTAATAGATGTGGATGGCAAAGATGGATTCCGAATTGAATTCCGTGGAATGGAGCTTGAGCTGTACGGAGATGGGGAAGACCTGGTCCACGACATTCTAGGCTGGCTGGTGGAAGGTCTTGGATCGGAAGCTGCAACATGCCAAGTTCAACTGGTGATCCATCACTTAAACATGGATCCAGCGCAGCTGGTAGCTGCAGTCCCACCTCCCCTCGTCGTTAAGCACGTCTCAATACCCGGAAGCATGTTAGGATCGTTTTGAAGCCTTCTCACGTGGTCCTGCCAGCTTGTGGTCCGTCGAGCTGGGAGGCCGCCGAGGGTGAAAGCGTTAGCGGAGAAGATAATTAATAGAGATCGGAGATACCAATGTGTTCTGGACCAATGAATGGATGATCACCTTGGGGAGGTCGCCAATCGCCAAACTAATGCGGTGCTACGTCTGCTTGTTACGGGTGTAGGAGTACTGTAGTCCCAACCGCAATACGTTTAGACAAGAAGCAAAGCGCTCGGCAGCGAAGCTTTGTATTCCACTATCGACCCTGCTGTTGACTTGCTCGCGCATTCTGGAGTCCCCAGTTTACATACCTGCAGCGGCTAGTGTGATATCTGGGTGTGCCCAACCAAGTGTTAAGAGTGCTTTTTAAAATGTTTCCAAGGTTAATTTAGGCCCAAATCCGCTAGCCGAATACTAATCTAAAGAGTCTCATATGCGACTTCGATTATGCGGAATCGCCGTCACAACCTATTTCGGGTTAATGGCGAGGTGGTTGGTCTCCC
This sequence comes from Tulasnella sp. 417, assembly GCA_019633465.1. Taxonomy (NCBI): domain Eukaryota; kingdom Fungi; phylum Basidiomycota; class Agaricomycetes; order Cantharellales; family Tulasnellaceae; genus Tulasnella; species Tulasnella sp. 417. The sequence continues at coordinate 4,742 of WSTY01001541.1, forward strand.
TTCGCCCAAATGGTCTAGTACCGTCTGCTTAAACCCCCACAAGACTTGGACACCCCTAGCTTCTGGAATAATGTAGCTGTGCGGTGTACAAGAGGGTGGACCATACGTATGTCATGATGATTGGCCCAGCTGCGGACGTGCATCACTGGACAGCGAACTGCGGGACTCGGATAACCTGCCCCGCGACGGACGGATTCGACGGCTCTCGATCACAACGCAGCCATCGTACCCAGCTTTTTCTGCAAAGACCACCGATCTGTAAGCCTTTTATACAAGCTCGCGATGCCGTCTAACAGATATCATTGAGGGTAGCATATCTCATCGTCGAGGAAGATGAGTCACAGCATCAACAACAGCCTTCCGAATGAACTTCTCTGCAAAATTTTCCGCCTGGCTGTTAGTATATCGAGCCCCCAAAAAGATCGCTGCAGACTCATGCTGGTTTGTCGGCTATGGCGGGAGTGCATAGAGGGCTCGGCCCTCCTGTGGAGCGACATCTCGGCAGGCCTGAGCCAGGCCGCCCTGGACCAGGCCCTCAAGCGGTCGGAACCGTGCTCGATAAACCTTTTTTACTCGATATACAGTCCCCACTGGATGACTTTGGAATCGTTTATAGCCGCAACAGTCCCGCACACTGCTCGTTGGGGGTCGGTGACGGTGCAGGATGCGCAACCACCCAAGTGCTGGGAGAGTACGTTGGCCCTCCTCGCTACGGTACAGGCACCAAAACTCGAGACTTTACACCTGACCGCGTTTGGGGGCGACGATCTGCTACGTCAAAAAGCGGTAGCTCTCTTCAATGGAGCTCCCGCACCTCCTACCCTCAAGCATCTAAATCTAACGAGCGTCCAAGTGGCAGTTGAACCGCTCCGTCTCTCGGGTATGATATCACTCTCCCTTAATAAAGTAGCGAGCATATCAACGCTGCAGGTCCTCGACATCCTTCGCAACTCGCCTTCGTTGGAAACTCTGCACCTAGCCGACAATGCGGGGCTCGTCGGCAGCGGATCCCAATTATCGGACGTCCCATCAATCGACCTGCCGCAGCTCACTTCCCTGGCACTTTTACGTATTGATCGCAGGGCCACAAACTTCATCCTTTCGATAATTCGGATTCCGAACCGCCGTAACGTACACATTGATGCCAACCTGGACGGGGATACTGCTCCCTCTCTCCTCTTCACGCCGACAATCGCACACATACTCCACACGACCACTCCCAACTCAGATCCTCTATTCCCCGATATTCAAGTCCAAATGGACGATCATAATTTATGTACAATCCGTTTTCGTGGGATGGTGCTTGATCTCGAGGTAGATGGGGAAGACCAGATACAAGAAGTTTTAGGTTGGCTGACGGAAGGGCTTGGGCCAGAAGCTGCAATATGCCCGGTTCGCCTTATTCTCGACCTGTCGGGAGTGGATCTAGTCCGCTTAACTTCAGTTCCATTTCCCCTCATCGTTACGCACCTCTCAATCCATGCGAGCGGGTTTAACTCGTTGCTGCGCTCTACCAACGGGCCAGAGCCCATGTCTTCCCGTCGGCTCCTCGCACACATTCAAAGTCTTAATATCCGATTTCGCACAGCCAAGTCAGAACGGAAGTTCATAGCCCTGCTTCGGAGTCATTACGGGGAACCAAACTCAGAAAATGAGACCGAACCAAGACGTCTTGCGAGCTTGCGGTCCCTCCAGCTTCGGTCCGCAAGCCGACGGAGGGACGAAAGATTCTTGGAGGCTATTGAAGACATCCTTGGTGAGGTTCACGTATTCTGGGCAAGTCCAGTTGAAGACCTTTCATCGGGCTCGGAGTAATTAGTCTCTCAACCGATGTATTGCGTCTGTTTGCGTATAGACCCTCGACAATTAACCCCTACTCCGTGCATGATAATATCACCCAAGTACTCGGCGACCTATCATACCACAGTTCGATGCACGTCTTTCCCTCACCCTTGCATAACGCTCAAGGTCCTGTTTCAGTGTATTCTTGCATCTATATACTGGTCATGAGGCGAAGGTTTAAAAGATCTTCGCGAGGTCGAAGGCAACACAAGTCTACTGCAGCGACCAAATCGGATAAAAAGCATACCATCTACATTACTATAGACAAGTCCCAAAGCCTAAGCCGAGTTCGCTCAGAATCCAGTCGAACCTGTGAAAATCTTGTTCAACCAAGCTGCCAACCTAACTGCGCCTGATGCGATGCAGGAGTGAATTCGTCAACGGGGATGTTTTGTTAACGCCGAGTCCATAAAAATTAATCTACACACCTTTAGCGATTTGCATTTGGATAATGGGCGCTGCGCCGGTATAGTACGCGCCGCTGAGCTCTTGTCCCGCTGGGTTCGGGTTCAGAACGTATGAGCAAACCAAGGCGTTGCCGTCCGACGCCCATGCTGTCGCGCAAGCCTTGTCGTAGAGCGGGTCCCGAGAAAAGGAAGTTTAGTTGCGAAACGCAAACGCACTTCCGGGTCAACACCTCGCACCTGGGCTTGAGTGATATCTAAGCACGACAACCAGCTCGACACCTGGTTTGCGTATGCCCCCGTCCGGATCTCGTTCACGATGGCACCGGTCCAAGCGTTCAAATTGGCGGGTGTATCTGATCCGGCGAGCTGCGTGATCATTTCGGTATCCCAAACTACATGAAACGTGCCCACCCCCCGCGGATGAAGTCAACACCCTACGCTGGAGCTCTCAAAAACCTGACGAAGGCGTACCATGATGTAGGTTATTCGACGCTCCGTTCCACAGAACGTCGATGTCGTTCCCGCCCACAGCAAGGGCTTCGTCGTGCAGAGGTTGAGTGACGTCGCCGATGAAGTGGACGAGGAATTTGAGCGCCTCCGCGGTGTGTTGCGCTGTCAGGCGGCCGTCTTGAACGCGTTGAGTCTGGGTGACGTTGGTATCACATTCAGCATTCTGAAGTGCTTCAAGTTTACGGCATCGCATCCACCCACATAGTTCGTACTGGAGGTAAAGGAAGATGTCAGCACCTGCTTCAAAACGGGGGGTACCATCACGCTCTCCTTACATCGCCATAATGATGCAACCCCCAGCACCGCTGCAGTCTCTCGCAAAATCAACGCCGCAACTCGTCGGAGGGTTGTCGTTCGCATCGACGTAATGAAAACCTGCGGAGAATTTGCCCGCCGTGGTGTAGCGATACGTGTCCGCCCAGCTTGCTACGTCGACCAAGGTGGGGTTTGTGGTAGGTTTGAATGGGTCGGCGGAAAGGATGGAGGAGACCGAGGTTAGAGCTTGTGGGAGGAGGAATTGGATTGCGACGTTGGCTACGGTTTTGTGACCTATGCAAGGGATGCAGTGGTGTCAGGGATGTGGCTTGGCTTCGAGGACCGCATCGAGGGAAGGCTTACCGAGGGTGCCCCACGCGTTGACGAATGAGGTGAAGGCAAGAAGAGCGAAAGTGGTTGGAATGAACTTGAGCATCATTGCTGGGTAGATGTTACTTGAGATGAGGGGCTATTGAGGCGGCTCCGGGTGCAGAGGTTTATAACTTGCGCTCCGACCGTCAAAGAAAAAGCCGTATCTCAACGCACAATCTGGTCTATCGAACGTTGCAACCGATGCTACCTGCTCCGTTAAGAGAAGAAGAGGGCCTTCACGTGGAGTGAAGATACTTGTGGCGCCTAGAATTCGGACTCGCCACACGGTCCGTTGAGCTTCGTGCGGGTCGGGAACTTCCCTGGTTTCCTGACCAAGGTTCTTGATGTCGAATCAAGGGATCTTTGATACAAACGTTTGTCTAGATTCGCGCAAAGAACCAGATCGAGGGTTGGGGTCCTAGGAGGGGGAAAGGGTTGAGGGGACCTCTCTCGGGGGTTTGATGACATCATCCAGCGGTCGACCATGCAGTTCGGGGGGAGGGTGCCACGCGGAGAGCGGTGCGCGTTGTCTGCTGGGCGCAGAGAGGCATACTCCGCTGTAGTGCTGAAAGTGGCAGCATAAAGATGGATAACATTTCGACGTGCCTCTGGTGTGTCTCGTAAATAGAGGATGATGAACGGGGCCCGGGGGTGCGTTGGTCGAAGTGGCCGCAAGGACTCTGTCTCAGGAAGAACAAGCGTCTTGTATTGAAACTCATACGCTTCATATATGATTGATGTAGATAGTGCTACCTAGGCGTCATAAAGGATCCAAGGTCAGCGTTCGCTCTTCCGAAACCGCGGTGTAAGCAGAACAGGATCAGAAGCCGTGACAAAAGAGGATCTAGATCAAATCATTGATCGACTCATATGGAAAATGACAATCATCACAAGAATGGGAAGTGAATGTTGGGATGAGGAGCGACTCACCGTCCTACACGTATCCTCAGACGACGCGGCGTCGTTTCGTCCAGAACGTTCTCCGCCTCAAACACTTTGATCGACAAAATTTGTGGGGAAGACGGACATAAGGTGCCGGAGACACCGGGGATAGACGTTGCGTTCCTGACATAATATTTCTGTATTCTGAATTTGTCCGTATTTTGGTGCCACGTACGCTCTTCGATTGGATAGCCCTTTTGAAATTCGAGACACGACCGACGTTTCTTTCTTTTCCTTCTCATCCATCAACGTCGTCCTCTTCATCCCCCCTCCCTTTTCTCTTTTCTTTGCCGCAATCATGAGCGGATGTGAGTACACTACTGCACGCGACGGCTGTCGCACCGACGACGTCCGCTTTTGCTAACGAATGGCTCGCTTTTTGAAATTTCGTTTCGTCGCGTCGACCCCGCAGTCCGTTTTCTAAACCTCGTCCGACCGTTCTTGCCAATCCTCCCCGAGGTGTCCTCGCCTGAACGCAAGGTATGTGGTTTTTGGTGGATGGGATATGGTCAGAAATTGACAGAACCCGTCCGTTGTCTGCCACTATGTAACAGGTCCCATTCAACCAAAAAGTCGCATGGACGGCAGTCACCCTCCTCATCTTCTTGGTGTGCAGCCAAGTGCCGCTCTACGGCATCATGTCCTCGGACTCCTCAGACCCTCTTTACTGGATGCGGGTCATCCTCGCCTCCAACAGAGGTACCCTCATGGAACTCGGAATTACACCCATCGTCACCTCGGGAATGATCATGCAGCTTTTGGCCGGTGCCAACTTGATTGACGTCGATTTCAGCTTGAAGGAGGATCGTGCTCTCTTTGGTGGTGCTCAGAAGTGTGAGTTTTGATATCTCCTCGGCCAAGTGGTTTGCAAAGCATGCTGACAATGGTTTTTTGGATGGACGCAGTGTTCGCTCTCATCATCTCCCTCGGCCAGGCTACCGTCTACGTCTTGACTGGACTCTACGGCCAACCTTCCGACCTCGGCGCTGGTGTCTGCCTGCTCCTCATCATCCAACTCGTCGTCGCCGCCCTCATCGTCATCCTCCTCGA
>WSTY01001542.1:0-10101 GCA_019633465.1 Tulasnella sp. 417
GCTCGACTACTGCTCAGCAGCCGCCCGCCTTGGGGTTTGAATCAGCCACTGCCCCGCCGGTCAGATACGCACTCACCCCGCCGCCGCTTTAGAGGTCGAATTTTGCCCTAGTTCACGTCTGCCGGAGAACTTTCTGAATCAGAATTACCACCCCCGGGTTCAACTATCTCTCAGTGGACGCTCGCCTTGGGGGATCAGCCATTGCCTCACCGGTCCGTTCCGCACCCACCCCGCCGCCACATTAGACGTCGAATTTTGCCCCAAGTTCAGGTCTGCCGGTTAACATTTGCTCTGTGGGGAGGTCGGATGCCCGCCCCGAGATGCGTATGAACGATCCTCCGCCGGTCTGATCTGCCGCCTGGTGCCCCACTCTCGCTATGGAGCTATTAGTGAGTTCGTTTAAAGGTTCCACCCCCGGGTTCAACACCCTCCTAGCCGAGGCCGGCCTTGGGGTTGACTGGGGCTACCACCCCCCGGTCGGGATACGCCGGTCACCCCAACGCCACCTTAGGAGAGGACAAAAGATACCCTTGCCTAGAATCTGCCGGTAAAGCTTGAATCTGTGAGGACGTCCACCCGTGTTTGGATCAACCCTAGTGTGCACATGGACGACGCCCCGCCGGTCTGGTTCGCCCCTGTTCTGAAAACTAACGGCTGAACCTCTCAGCCTACCGGTAGGTCTCGCTATCAATTAAAGCGGTGACCCCGGCACCGAATGCAAGACCGCCCCCGGGCCCGAATTGGCGGTCGTCCTCAGCCAGACCGGACCTCACCCCGCCGGTGAGATCACTTTGCCCGGGGACCTCCCGTCTCCGCTGGATGAACTTCCCCCAGGTCCAACTCGATTGTTCACCCCAATTGGTTACGTTGCCCTCCCGGGGTGAGCGCTCTGAAAACGCGGTCATATCTGGGGGTAGCTATCCAGGTCGGCTCTCGACGTCGAAGCGAATGTCGGTGAAGTTACCGCGCATGTTCCCTCGCACGACTTGCCGTCCGTTCCTTCTTCGGGTGAGATCATCGTCCCCATCCAAACCCCCGATAGAGCCCCAGCTCGTGAGCTCAGTGTCACATATACCCCTGAGTCTTTTAATGCTTTGCTCCAGCAACAGACTGACGAGGTTAGTGCCATGTTGAGTACCGCGGGTCTCGCCCAGTCCCGGAGGCGTCGCTTGCGGGCAGCCACGATTCGAGCTCGCAGGATCGCGGAGGATCTCGCCAGCCCAGAGTTCCCTTTTGAAGGCCTCAACGTCGTTGTTCCGGCTGGTCCGGCCGACGACGGCGCAGCTGTTAATAGTGAGGAAGATACCGACTCGAGTGCTAGCGAGGACGCCGGACCGTCGTCCCCTGTTGCACCGGTCTCGTCTAACTCTCTTTCCGATGAGAACTCTCCTGAGCCCACGATCCAGATCACCTCTCCAGCCGTACCGAATGCAGCTGAAACCTCCGAGGTAAGACTTCCGATTGATCGAACGAGCCGCACATTGACTGACCCCCCGTGCGCTCTTCTGTCTACAGGTCAATGGTACCCTTGACTCTGAAGAGGTCGACCCAAGTGGTACTTGCTCTCCAGACCGAAACAGTTGGGTCTCGTTTGAGTATTTGATCTCGCTTTTTGAAGACGACTGCTTTTTCTCCCCACTTCTAAGAGGAGAACTCGATCTGGAAGGTTCTGCGAACAACTTTCAACCAGCCATCAACTCTGAAGAGGGTAAAAGCGTCGCCACTAGGAGGTCTTTGTATGACCCGGAGCTCCAATCACTCTCTGTCGCAAAAGCCGAAAATCGCAGCATGAATTGTTCTGCTGAGATTGGGAGTAGAATCATTCGGCGGGAGAACGACATGAGTGCTGAGGACGAGGCTCCCGCCTCGTCTCTCGCTGCACCCACCCAGTCCCCCTCCCACTTGCGCCCGGAGCATAGCGATATCGTGATTCAACTCACTCCTCCAAGCCCTCCGAGCTCCATTAAGTCCTCTGAGGTACCTCTCGTTTTCAATCACTCACCTATATTGTCTGACCACCTCAAATGCTTTTTATAATTCACAGAGCAATCGGTTTACGCAGACCAGGGAAATGAATTGGTACACCTCTCATCGGCGAACGCATCGTCGTGGGGTGTCTTATTTTTCTGCCACATCTGACCGTCCTGGGCTAGTCGGCCGCCAAGCTGACGGGCTCGGTGTCACGATTTCTGCCAAAGCCCTGTCTCGCTACCTCAGCAATGGATGTCAACCTGCCGGTGATGAAGCTGGAGCATCGCAGCACCTTGTCGACGTACCGCCTGCGGGCCGCATGCCGTTTGAAACGCCTAAAGCTTTGGTCGAGGTCAGTACAATACCGAGGATGGTCGTAGCCGCGTCGCTGAATTCCTTCATATTTCAACAATCTAGAGAGAGGTCAATGTCCAAAATACGCCTCCCGAAATCCAGGCGTTCTCAGCAGCTCGTTCATCTCGTCCCAATGCGATAGCCGCTCAAACCGTCACCGATTCGGCCGACTCCTTCGACAACTCTTTCCCGGCAACATCCCAAATCTCCGGCCCCACCACCGCTTATGTCGACAGTGCCGGTGAATCCATCAACGCAGGTGTGACCTGGAGTGCTGTTGGCGAGGTTGAACCCTCGTCGGACGCTGCACCAATTCAATCACCTGGTCGAAGATCTTCTGAGGCATTCGCTTCACGTCCAATCCGCCAACAAGCTCTGACTTTTACGTCCCGCATCACCTCGTCGCTGCGCGAATGGGGCAATGCGGCCTCGAGGTTACTGGCTGGCCGCCGAACCGCAAACGTTGAAGGAGCCGGCACCTCCAACGCGCACCTCGATCCATGGGAAGGATTCGTGCCACCCCGAGGACCATCACCAGAGTAAGTCCGTAGGCTCTAACTCGTTCGTTCAAGACGGCTAATCCCCTCCGCTCGGCATTAGCCCCACACCTGATGATGACATTGAACCTCCTAAATCCAACATATGGAACATTTACGTCAAATTAGATTAAAGTATGTGAGCTTAAACGTGAGACCTTCTGGTTAATTGACTCATCGCCACCCTACTCCACAGGTTCCGTCACTCTCGCTTGCAAATAACGGATCCCCTCCCCTTCTACCAAAAAAAAAAAAAAAAAGAAAAGAAAAAGGTGTCGTCCCATCACCACCGTCGCTCTCCTCTCGTCACTGCAATCCAATCGGTCCAACCCAACCTTTTTATGCATTATTACATTCATCGCCAACCTCACGACCCATGACCAGGATGCGAGTGCTGGGGGACAAGGCACCACCCTCGTCGACCGTTGCACCCCACCCCATATACCCAGTTCCAATATCACTGCTTCTCTTTATTTCGCACTTTTCACAAGTTTTTCACAACGTGTATCCCTTTCAGCTATTCTTCTTCTTTGTATTCCCTTGTCTTATTCCCTTGTCTCAAGTAACCATTGCCTCGCCAAATGGCTGTTGTATATATGTAATAATACTCTGGGAGGCCGAAGTTTACAATCAGCCTCTCCCCCTTCCTCGAGTGCGCGCGTATTCAGCCCTACTTCGCAGCGTCAGATAGCTGGAGGCTATGAGGGTAAGAAATGAGAAGCTACCATCTTTGTATCAGGCCCCACGTTAGGACATTTACCCATTAAGAACTAGACATCAATTACTCAACATGCCATGATGCTATGGTTACTAATCTCTCTAATATTAGGGTAAGATAAAAGTTGTGGGTTGTCCTTGCCGAAAACTAACCATCCTCTTGCCTCCGGTCTTGAGGCCGAGGCCCTAGACTTGCTTCACTAAGCACTCATCCCTAGTAGTGCAAGTATTTCATAGTTGGCTCCCATGAATTTTATATATAGTCACCCACATTGGGTAATCATCATAATCTTCACCACTGGCCATGCACCCCCAGTGGGCCAGAATCCTGTAGACGGCTGCGCCTGTCAGGTGAGGTATACTGCTCACAGAGTCTTCCAGATATCCGGCGTTCAACGGAAATAGCATATTATATTAACCACCCAAGAAGTTTCCTCAGAGTAGGCTTAACCTTTGGGCTTATTAGCGGCAGATCATACACGAATCTCGTTTGCTCTAGCTCCAGTTTGCCCAGTAGCTTAGCCGAGAAACCTCCCCCGCTATTATCACTTCCCGACATGTCCCATACTCTTCTTTTTGGGTCAATGACCATCTCCAGCTGTGGACAGACCGCCTTGATGTCTGTGACAAACTTGTCTAGCCACTTGAATATTTCTGGATCGTCCCAATAGGCCAAAATCCAACCCTTCCGGGACACTGGTGTGGCAGCGTTCACGATCTCATCACGAGTGTTGGCAGTAATTTCCAAGTAGCGAATTAAGGGTAAGATGTGGATATTGGATGTCATCTGTTGAAACCGGGCCTCAATGGGGCGACGACCGAGCTTATTCGAATAGACTTACTGTCTCCAGGCAAGATTCCACCCCCTTCGGCATGTCAAAGTACGAGAAACAACGAGGACACATAACAACTCTCAGCGCCTCCACATCAGGGAATAGGGGGATAAAGGTCGAGACTTGCTCCCAAGACCAGTCTTCTTTTTGGGTTACGCGGAATGTGAGCTTGTGGATGGACGCTCTATTTTCGGCGGGTTCTGTCGAGATTGGTCCTCGAACGAAATCGGGGGCCTGCTCGAAATCGGGGGTCTGTTCAATCACGAGCGTGATGCTCTCCAATCCACCGATCCGACTGAGGAAGGCAGCTGCAACGTCTGGTCGAGCTGTCAAGCTCTTGAGGGCCGGGACGTCCGCCGGTGAAAGTCGAGCGCTTATGTTGGCCACAAACGTGGGGTGAATCGGGCAGCGGACGAGCGAAAAGCTTTTCAGCAATGGTTGGTGTTGGAAAATAGAGAAGATATCTTCGAAAAAATCTTCGTCCCACTCTGGAAGGTGCATATCATCAAACGGGTCGTCATACATCCCTTCGATTCCGAGATGGGTAAGTTCCATGAAGGATATCGCCGTCTGGAAACCACCCCGTTTCTTCAAACGAATCCAACTTCGTAAATTCGTGAGAGTCAAGGAGCGGAGGTTCCTTGCAAACGCCAAAGGGTTTAGTCGGCGAAATTGAATGGAAGACGGGACCCGAGGGAAGTTAGGCCAACGATCCCATTCGCTAGCGTCGATCTCGAGTTGCCGAACACGGCGGGCGAGATCTAGGCGCAATCTGAACGTTTGGAAGAGGTGGGCGGTTCTCCAATAGTGCGAATCAAGTGAGATGCTTTTATAGAGACGGTCTTCGCAAATCGCACGGAGGGACCGGTTCACCATGAGGTTCCTCAGGGAGCCCATAGAGAGGAAGGACATAATATGCCAGATCAAATCGTGAGGTAGCTCAAGCAACCGGCTGCGTTTCTGCGTCCTCCGGAGACGGAACTGATATATAAACTCGGCCCTTTAGTTGTCACCCACTGGAAGGGAAGAGAATAAAACACTGACCTTGACCATCCGCATAGTTGTGACCTACCTTGGAGGAATCGCCTACCAGGCAGAGGAGATTGAAGGAAGAGGGAGAGCAAGGGGGAAGACAGAGAATAGTCGGTTTGAGTGACGTTCGCATTTAAGGATCTCAGGCGCTCAAGGCTGTGTGTGAAACTGTCGCCGTCGTTTCTGAATCTCCGGTCATCCCTCCGAAATGGGACAGCCTTAAGGACGTTGAAGTGGGTGGGGCGAACAGTATAACCGGTCAAGAGCCTGTTAATTGTATCCGGCCATGAGTTTTGTGGTTTCATGCGGAAACGTTTCGAGGAGGTGGAGGAATCCTCCAAACTAGTATCTCGGATTTGGGGTCAAAGATTGGGGCAAATACGGTGCGAGATATTGGTGAACAACAACCTTCCTTAAGTCGCGCTTTGGCCTCATATCGAGCGGCGGTACGAGTTTCTGTCAACGTAATTATTAGGGTGCAATCACGTGCGCGATCTCCCAATTTAGACAAAAATGGCCCTCCCGCCCAAATTCGAGCTCCGCCCATTTGCAGTTTCGATTTCAACGCCTTTCCTCCTCCAATTCCTTTGCCGACTTTACCTCCCACGCCTACCGTCTGTCCTCTGCTCAAACAAGAGGTGTATACTCTCAAGAGCGGTTGCTGCTGCATATTTCTTCAAGCGAAGCACTTATGGATGAAAAAAGTTTGCCCGACGGGCTGGCCAACTTCGCCGCACCTAGACCCTCCACCTGCGCCTTGTGCCCAGAAACGGGCTCCCACCAACTACAATTTCGAGGAAAAGATGCGACCGAGTGCAAGTGCTTCATAGCTGCACTCTTGAAGCTCGCTTTTGCACGAGGGAAACAGAGAGACGATCAATGGATGGCTGAGTTTGCTGCGACCTGCATGGCGGATGATGCGTTGGTGTGGTGGAGCGAACTTAATGAAGAAGTTCAAGGGAGCTGGAAACTGCTTAGGCAAGCAATGTGCTTGGAATACCGCCCAATGTTTTATGGGGGAAGCGGAGAGGAGGCGGAGAAGTTTATTCGCGCGGTCCGTGACAAGGCTACCAAGGAGGGGAAGCGAAAGGATAATGAGTGGATTGTCATGTATGTGGAATCTTGTTTGGCTGGGGAAGCGCTACGATGGCACGTACACCTGGATTCGGATACTCAAGAGAACTGGGAGAAGATGCAACGAGCCTTGCTAATTCATTATCCGCGACCTGGCATTGGCGTTCCGGCACTGAGGTAAGAACTACACCTGAAAAGAAGCTTGTTAACTTCTGAATGTTACTTTGATCAGTGTGGCCCCAACTCCCGCCGCAGCAGCGTCCCATCCCCTGGCTCCGAAAGTGGCTCGGCGGGGTCGGATTATGATAAAGGACAGCGCTGGATCCCCTGTTCACTATATATCAAAGATTTTACCATACACCAATAGACTAGCTACTTCATCTTCCATCGCAAAGGCTTTAGAATTGGAGTGGAGTACGAGGTCCGACGGCCTTCAAACGCTGTCAATTCCCGGGGTATGTGACAGACTGTCCCTGTTACTCCTCATGCTTAGTATCTCTCCTAGTCACAAATACCCGGGTATGATTTACTCGGAATTAGGTGGGACTCTAATGATCCATCAAAGGAGGATAGGTCCGGACCTCTTACTCTCCTCAAAGCCTTTCCCTGATTTGTTTCCAGTTATTTAGCGTTCTGTGTTGTCGACTCCCAGACCGGATCAACCTCCATATCTTCCTGCTCTGGAGATCTATTGACAGATAACTGGAAAATTTACACTGCCGACGGGCGTAGCGATGGAACTCTGATTTTATCCGTACTGATCGGAAAAGGTAGGGTTTTACTTGCGACCCTGTGAGGGATCGATTGATTTATCCGTCCTTAATAGCTAAAATATATCCCAGATGTCACCTTTCCCGTGACCTCGCCTGGTTCTCCGAGGGAAAAGATTGGACGCACTACCCTGCGGTGAGCACCATGGCTGTCACAGGTACCTAGACCGGGATGCAGTCCTCTAATGTTGCGAAAACGTTAGGAATTCTTCTTCGAACTTGTTTAAGATCCAGTTGCAACGCCCTGGTGATGCCTACATGGGGAGCGCGCTGCCATTCCTATCAACGGATTCAAGTGTTTGGACCCTAAAACTATCGCCCCTGGGTTATTTGTCATAATTACCCTACCAAATTTGTAAAATACGCAAATTGAAAGCATTTAGGTGGTTTGCCTGCAGTTGGGCTGAGAGGATGAGGACTGGGCATCACAAGGGGAACGAGACGAGGATTCGGACGGATCGTAGCCTTAAAAACGGCCAGGTCCCTTGCGTCTAGAATGCTGTGCCAAATACGGACTGTACATGAGAGCGACAATGACTAGTACCCCACGACCGTGAGCCTGTTGCGATTTGGTTGAGCCGTCCTCGTTGTTCCCCGAACGTCATAAGAAGTCTACATCGCTGGCTTTGAACACCCTTTACTCCACTTTTCCTTCCTGCATTGTCATCGATGCTTTGATACTCTACAGTCCTACCCTGGGGCTCCAACACGACGGCGTCCAGAGGCTTGCCATCTGCAAACAACTTCTGCGATTCGGCCTTACGTCGCGATCGATTCACTCTCGCTTACGCAGGTCCGTTGGACTCTATAATAAGCATCTCCTCATCTTCGCTTCTCTTTGTAGGCAACTCATATGCGTGTTAATCCGGTACCTATCAAGTTCAAGCATGCTCATTCTCAGTTGCGTTGGTGTCAGTTGGCCTCAGGCCATCTCAAGAGCCGGGGACTGGCGCGTGTTCCGCTACTATGTTTGTCGAGAACAGGCTGCGGTCCGGCCTCGCACTGGTAAGGCGCGACTTCCGCTTTTCGATAGGTCATCTCCGAGGAACGATCCTCACCCCGCATGCAGGTCCACCGGACTTCTTCTATGTTACCTGCAACTTTCTCGACTCGCGTTACACTCATAGGAACAAACATGCTCAGACATTTTGAGCCCCAGGCCAAAAGGTTAACATGGGGAAGTTGAAGGCCCTCGGAATCGCTTCCCAGCTGCGCCTGTGTCGCCTCGTTGTGGAATACGACATACTGACCAGATCTACATCCACGCCGGTTTATGGACTCTTCGCCACACGGCTTTTCTCATCTTGCCGGGTGGTTGCTGCAAGAAGCATCCTCTACTGTGTCTCTCTCACGACTTTGATAGCGCCATCCATCGGTTCACGTTACATTTCAGCAGTTTCGAACATAACTCGGCCTTCCTTCTCCAGGGTTATAATTCGCTTGTGTAATCTTGTTCTTCCTGTACAGACTCGTAGCTATATAGGTCGCAAAAACCCCCTTCTTCCCGAAGTCCCGGCCAGCAGACCATTCCGAGTGATCACCTTCTACGTTTGGACTCTGGAAATACACTACTTGTCTCTACAGCGCCTTTAATTCTAGGAGACCGGAGTTTTATTCAGTTGATCTATTACTTTATTATCAGTTCCGAATACATCTTCAAAAGGAAAAGACTCTAGAGAAAGTCGGTCTAACCGGCGCCCTTTCCGTAATCACCTAGCTAATCGATCATACACACTCTTTCGCTCGGCAAAGCTTTCCTCCAAAGAGTCGCATTTATTCTGGTCTTGATGGCCGCTATTCATATGTTTTCATTGTAGGCGTTCGGGCTCCCTACCTGACCTCCTGTCTCACAAGTTCAAGCTAGCAGTGCGACTGCAGTCGGGACAGGATGCACCAGGAGTTATCGATACGTACAAGATGGGAAGAAGGGGCCACGGGCTTTTACTTATGAAGACAAGTCGATTATTCCCAGAAGTGAAGGGGTACAGCGTACCACCACGGGGAGGGTACGGCCGCGGCCTCGTGGACACCCGTGATGGCGAGGAGGGGATTTTGTGATAGTTCGGATCTTATGTCGTTCTGAGAGTCGAATACATCGGGAATCATGATCACTTCTATGTAAGGCAAGGTCTCTACGCCTCCTGAAGGAGACACGCACGAGCGGAACGGTGCACGCTTGTACTACTCCTGTGTTCTTGGTACCCTAGCCCTCGCCGCATTCAGCTAAAAACTGTACTTCAAGTCTAACTCCTATCATAATATCTCATCTATCTCTCAGTGTTACCACGTTCTAAGCCGAAGAGGAGGCTGAACGGATATAAGACGGTGTTAAGCCCCTAGCGAGGATTTCAATGTCGTCCGCATTGTGGGACCATGCACAGCGCCTCAACTCCCCTCCCTCCTCCACGAACCACAGTCCCCAAAGCCTTCTGGCAACAGGCACTCTCCTCCTCCCGTCCCAATCCCGTCCGACATTTGCTACTTACACAATAACCCGCTTTCCTAGGCTCGACGCCTCAGGCTCAACCACTCGCTCGTAACACTAAATAGCCTATTCGGGCACACACGTGGGGCTGCGCAAGTCGGAGCTTGTCCAAGACCGCGGAGGAAACCTCAACGAACCACACACCTCTCTACCATCTGCTTCACATATATTATATCTCGGTAAGGATGGCATGGACTGGTCCTGCAGGCAGAGCAAGCATAAAGGCTGACAAGCGTCCCTTACGTCACCCAAGCCAATAATTTCTATTCAGTCTGATCAACAGGAGAACCAATGGCAAGCCCAGCAATTAACAAGGGCAAGAGCAGAGC